>BMAW01026375.1:90292-205826 GCA_019974015.1 Nephila pilipes
GTCGTAAGGTCTAATTGCTACCTGTTACCGTTTCTTCTGTAAAGAAAGGCCCATACAACTTTGTTTATGACATAGCATAAAAAAATATTCATTTTTGGTGAATCTCTTTGCAACTGCACAATTTCATGGGGAATTTCACTTTTTCATACTCTAACATCATGACGATTGACATTTCCTGGTAAATGGAGGGTTGCTGCGTCTGAGAAAATCAGTTCATTTGTGAAATATTCACTTTCCAATTTCTCTTGCATGCGAACTCAAAAGTCAAATCGACGAATTTTGTTAAATCAAATTTTTTTTTCGTAAAATTTTCAGATACTGTTTTCTGGGGAATTTCAATTTCACGGCTGCCGTAAATTTCTGTGGACTTCGAACAAAACTGTTTCTCTCTCTCCATCGTTCCTTCCGAGGCGGTGAGAAAAAAAAAACTTGGTATATTTGTCTTTAATGCTTGTATCACTTACTGTCACACGTGTAATAATTTCGAAAATATAAATTTTTAAAATCCAATCATTCATTTGCGCTAATCCTGTAGAACCGACATACGCAATTCTGCACGATCTTCAAACAATGTGATAACATGATCAACATTTAAAAAAAAATCTTCGGTATGATATTTTCCCAAATGAAAATACTCCCGCAAACATACATCATTAATTCTATTTTAAATTTCTCATCAAGTAAAACTATTTACAGACGTGTTCCATATTCGAATGAAAGAAATAAACCTAAAATAACATAGAAATCATTTCTTTCGGTATCATTAAATGAAAGGTTCATTTGTAGTCAAAACGCCAAGCGTTGGGTTTCAATTTTCCATCGATCTAATTGTGGTTGAGCTTTCATGCAAAACCTCCGAGATATGATTGCACCGAAGGATTTGATAATTAAATTTATTACGGACAAAACTGGAACGAAATTTAATTCTCTGATCCAGTTCTCTCAGTGGATTGTTCCACAATCTATTAGCAAAGTACAGATGATTTTTTTTTTATCTATATCGATACATCTAAGATTCATTTGCTTCAATCTAACAACTGTGTTTGTCTTAAGATTTCATTAAATGGGTGTTCTGTTTCATTGTATGTAAAAACTTTCGCGGTAGATACTTATCTTCCGCGTCATTTTTATTATTTTTAGAATTGAAATGAAATCATAAAAATGGAACGTTTCAGGGGTCACTGTCTGCGTAACAATCAGTTTCGAAAGTATATTTTCAACAACGTAAAATTTTATATTAATTCAAAATATACCCAAAATCTTTAAGTAAGGGATTAATAATCTTACATTTTAAAAAAATGGAAAGTTGTAAATACAAGTGTATTCAAACTGATTCAACCGATTTAAAATTTCATATTATCAAAAATTAAAGACAAAAAAAGTGATAAGTAAAACATGAATGCAAAAGAAAACTGTATGAGTTTTATATTGTGAAAGATAAATGGCCTTCGTGCGTTCTTCGAGAACCTATTTCACGAAAGCTGTTTCAGAAGCTTTTATGGGCTACCTCGCACTTGGATCTGTTGCAGAGGACCTGATTACTTGATGTTACACAGCTGACCTTCCAAGTCATCTGATATTACCCCATGGATTTCTTTCTTTGGGGGGTTTGTGAACGATGAAGTGCATGAACACAATTACCCACAAATTTATTTTAACTTAAACAACTGATGTAAGTAGCTGTGCAATCAATCATCCCTGACACTTTACAACGAGCATGGCAGGAATTTACACATCGAATTGACATTATACGTGTAACTATCTGAAGTTATGTCGAACATTAGTAAGAAAAAAATTTCATTTATAAAATTTCACTAAGCAGCAATCCTTATGGGGAAGGGGGCGTTACAATCCTCATATCTTCCCGTCCCTACGTCAGTGTATGAGTATAATAACTGCAACAGCAAAAAAAAAAAAAAAAACAAAAGACATCATATTAGGATTCCAGTTATAAATATAATAATTAAAAAAAAAAAGATATAAGATTACACAGTGTGAGTGAGTGAATGTAAAGTTTATTGGCGCAAGAGCCAGATATGGCTATGCTGCGCCAAACAAGATTAAACTGTGGTCTAGACGGGAAGTTGAAAAAAAGAAAAAGTGGTTGACAAGAAGGAGGGTCAAAAATAGAGAAGGATCGCTAGGGTATCCCGGGAGTGCGTCACCCGTGTTTACCAAAGACAGTAAACCCCATGGGAAAGAAAAAGATCACTAAGGTGCCTCGGGGTCATGATGCCTGTACTTACCTGAAGAAGGCAAGTCCCTGAGGTCCCCTGATATAATCCCCAGGGGCAGGGTGCCCGGCTATACCCCCAGACGCTGGGTACCCCTTTTAGTCGCCTTTTACGACATGCATGAGCTACAGTGAGACTATTCTGTCATCCCCGGTCACCACACGGGTCATAAGATTACACAGATTTGATATGAAACCGGAAATATTCCTTCAAATAAAGCATCTGAATCAAGAAAGAGAAAAAGAAAGAAAAGAGAGTGAAAGAGTAAAAGCGTTACCAGTCTATCCTATAATTCAATCAAATAGCTTTTTCAATATAAGTAATGAATTCAAATTTATTTAAGACCACTTGCATCATTTACTTCAACGAGTCTTATGATAAGGATACGAACTTCATTCTCAGTTTTTAACAAAACAATTTTAGAACCTACAGAACATAAAAATTAAAGATATTGTAGTTCTTGTTAAACTAGAGAAACACACTAATGTGCCAGTCGCCTAGATAAGACAACAATGCTCGCATGTTAAGTGTTCATTAGACCGACATTCTGCAACACTCCATCCATCGCACCACTTAGCAGATTAAGCCACGTTGCGCAATAACCCATCTAATCTCGGCGAGAAATTTCGTCCCTGGGAAAGGGTTAACACGAACCGAACACTCAAAAGACCATTTAAACCAAATCCGTTCTCTTTAGAGTTTCCATTGAGAGAGCGAGAACGGGCTATCCTCGGCCAAAACCTCTTTTTTTTTTCCCAGCAAGTCACGCTTCTGTTTTGCCGAAAGTAGTGCAGAAGAAAGAAAATAATCCATTTCCTTCACAATGGAATCAGAAATGTCTATGTCATGGACTGCTTCCAGGAACGCAGCGGGTACCAATCCGCGGAGATTACCATCGGAACAACCACCCGCGGATGGTGCGTTCCACGCGATGATTATCCTCCTCCTCCTCGGTGGTGCGCAATCCATTAGGGGCCGTAACTGGGTTACTAATTTTGGTCGTTTGGGGATTCGGTCACTCGGGCTTCTGTGGTCAACAATGGGGGCGAGGTTGCCTGTCCAGTTCACGCGCTTTTGCGGGAAGGGTTCAACGACTCTCGCGAACTGGGTTAGGGGTCAGCGAGAGAATGGATTCCGCGGCGGGGGTGGATTCCACGGCTACCCGTGACCCTCCGTGATCGTCACTTCTTCATTGTCTTCCATCTTGCCGCTGAACTCGAGTGATCCAGATTTGTACCCATTCACAATTTCTCGAGAATGTTTCAGTTTTGTACTCTGATAATGGTTATTAAAAGGTTCGAGTAAACATTCGCAAGATGGCACACGGATAATGAAAGAAACGTGGATGTGTACCGTGAGCCATTTTTTTGGGAAATGTCAGTGTTGTTAACTGTACGCAGACTCCCACGTCTTCCGCTAGGACCTCTCAACCTATTTCGCGTCTTAGAACCATCCGGAAGGAATAGGTGGGAAAACGGGCACTTTTAGGTTCACCATAAAATGTTAACATATATTGTTCAACATGGCATGATTCAAATTTTAGTCAACAATTCTAAAAAGTTCAAAGCAATCTTTCCAACCCAAGAATTCATAAGAAAGAAAATCTGCTTTCGAATTTAAGGTTCTCGTCTACCGGCCATTTTGATTTCATGAACATAATGTTGATCCTAAGGAATTTCTACTACCTTTTCAAATCTGAACTATTTTATGTATTTGAATGCAATAAAGTGTATCAGAAAAAACAAAAAAAGCAGAAAGGGGGGGGTAACATTTTTCCTCCAGCTTTCAAACACATTTTTAAATCGGAAGAAAAATCGTTTGCTTGTGAGTTTTCCCGTCTAAAAAATATTTTTAAAAATCGAGGAGAAAATATAATGCCGCAGAAAACTTCATATTTTTTTTGTCCTTTCCGATGGACTTTTACTTCATTTAAATAGATAAAATATTTAGTTTTGAAGAGGACAAAAATGGGTGATAGACATAAGTCTTAAGGCTCCCCGTCTACCCACCATTTTGATTTCGTCATCATAATGCTAATTTTGTGGAATTTCTACTTTAATTCTCACATCTTTACTATTTGATCTATTTGAATGCAATAAAGTGCATCTGAAAGAGCAAAAATTAATGAAATCTTCTACGGAATTACTTTTTTCTTCCGATTTTTAAAAATATTTTTTAAAGACCGGATAGCTCACAAACTAATCATTAAAATGAGAATAAAAATTATTTTTAAAAATCGGAGGAAAAAAGTAGTTCCGTAGAAGATTTCATTAATTTTTGTTCTTTCAGATGCATTTTATTGCATTGAAATAGAGAAGATGTGAGAACAAAAGTCGAAATTCCATAAGATTAAAACATTATGCTGACAAAATCAAAATGGCCGGTAAATGGTGGCATATAAATTCTCTTCAATAATTGTCGCTAATAATTCAAGTAGGAAGAGAAGATATTTTAAATACAGTACCATCATTTATGCATATATCAGAATAATATTATACATTATTTCAAAAATGGTTCAATTAAAATGCGGAGATTGTAGTCTCATCTTTTACGAAGAAAAGAACTCTCAAGTTTGGAATAATATCCAAAAACAAAACTTAATATAATATTTGTCTAGTCAAAGGTTTTACAGCAGAACTTTCAAGTAATTTTCATGATTTTGAAGTATTTCAACACAATACACATGGCAATAAGGTTACAACGACGTGTATATAAAAAATAAATTTGATTGTATATAATTCGTTTCTGGATTTTGGTATTTAAATCCCAAATTTCAGTCAAAAATCATGAAAGGGGAAACTTTTTACGATGTATTGCTCAAAAGTTTTAATTTTTAAACATCATTCGTCACACACACACGCAAATCATATTAATTTGATTTCGAAATTTAAAATTCAAGAAGAAAATTTTAAATATTTTGCGATGTTTTAAGACAAAAACGTTAAAAGATTTATCTGCAACGAACAGAAAAAAGTTATTGTGAAAGATGAAAAGCAAAAAGAGAAAATTAAGCATCATTGTATTCAATGCCGAAAGAAATGAAAAATTGAAATGAAATGAAATCATTAGCACAGTTTTTTGATAATAAATTAAACTCCAAGAGAGAACATTATTTAAAAAAATATATAAGCAGTGTTTACAGAACATGCTAATCTTTATAATATGCAGGTTTTATTTCGATCAATAAGAAATGAAGTGACTGACTAAATGAAAACGCACGATAATAATTTTATTGTAATTACTGAAAATATCATTTAAATCAAGACTTTTTAAAGTATAATACGCAAATTTAAACATAAAATTGAAAATAATACGCAAGAAATACAAACAGATATGTAGAAAGGAAATTCATTCGTTTTGTAACTGAAAAATTATTTCTAAATATATTTTATCATGATAAAGCTTCGAATCAAATTTTAACCAGCTATTTCTTTTCATATGATGAAGGTAACTCTATAAATACTCAAACGAGAAATTTGTTGCAAAAGAGTTTAGTTTAGTTTTTTTTTATTAACGTCGCACTAGAAGCAACACGAGGGCTATTGACCACAGACCTCGTGATTTTGAACCACGGTCAAGTGACGAAGACGACACATGAGCTGGCATCCCCCTCCTAACTTCCACACCACGCCATCGGAATGACTTTGGGGCCCGACAGATTTAACGTGCATCAGCCCGGCTACACGGCGGGTCTTTGGCAGCCAAGGATCAAACCCGTGACGGAACGTAAACCGCCGGTCACGAATCCGAAACCATGACCACTAGGCTACCGCGGCCACTTGTTGCAAAAGAGAAAGAGATGCATTGTAACGTTTTTTTCATACTACATTTTGAAAACATATTCTTGCGAAAGTTTATAATTTCACTGATTTAATTTCAAATATTCGTGACTTTCAAATAAAAATACTTTCAAGCATAGTTTTTTTTTTTTTAAAAAAAAAAAAAAAAAAAAACATCAATCAACGCACGTAATATTTATTCCACGCGCCAGAATCTATTTGACTCGCAAATTAATGTACAACCTCGATCCAATATATTTTACGAACACGTTTTCAATTTGTAGGTCGATATAAAAGCTTTTAAACAATAAAGCTTTCAACATCCACTTTTCATTTTTCACTCTTAAACCAAAACTTGTTTGAATTACAAACTTATGATTCACAAACTTTATCTCGTTCTTTCATTACTGTAAATATAACTAATGGATCGTTTTTCCGGAAAACAAAAGTGGCTCAGCGTTCAGTCATTGAAATTTTCATTGTCATTGCAATACAGGTCATTTTATCCGCATCCGTTCGTGAAAAGAATAAAAATGAAAATTAATATAAGTCGGTTATACATTAAATAGAGCGGGTTTTATTGCAGATAATCGCACGCTTCTGTTCCCCCGTTCCTTCCTTTTTTTCGTTTCAAATCTAATAAACAAAAGAAGAAAAAAAAAATGGGCTGGTTATTACAATTGTCAGGATGAATGCGGGGCGTCTCGATAGTTTCTGACACCTGATATTCAGTCAAAATAGTGCAATTTTCCAGCATGTTTTATTTGTTCATGACGTATGATGTCGATTCGGTGAGTGAAATTCCTGCCAAACACTTTGTAAAGTACCAGTGGTAATTGAGTGTACATCAGAAAAAAACCGTTGTTTAAATTCACATGCATTCGAGGAAATGGTAGAGCAAACACTTTATCTTCCACAAACCACCAAACGAAGAAGTTGCATGGAGCACATGAGGTGACTTAGGGGGCCAGCTGTGTAACATCCAGTTATCTGCTCCACTGCAATCGATTTAAATACGAGTTAGCTTCGTGAAAGCTTCAAAAACAACTTTCGAGAAATAGCTTCAAGAACTCACAAGGGTAATCTATTTTTCACAATATAAGTCTTCCACAGTTTTCCTTTGTATTCATGTATTACTTATTCTGCGCAGTTTATTTTTGAAAACATGGAATTTCAAAATCGTGTGTGTGTGTGATTAATATAATCAAATTCGATTAATATAATCAAAAAGGACAACAGAGAATTCGTATTTCGATTCCGTTCCAAGTAACTGAAAGGAGTCTATAAAGATGTTTATGCGAAACGAACTGTCAGTTGAAATTATTTTCAAAACGAACTTCCAGCGATTTATAGTAAAGAGAGGTACCATTCAAGAGCTGCGAAGACAAAATAAATGAAGGAGCCGGGAGGTTCGCGAACTTTAAGAAAAACTACGAACTATACATGATACCATCTCAATCTGAACTGAGAACTCCTACGTTCGCCAAAAAATCGACAGGAACTAGTTCGCGAGCAGTTCGTTCGGCGCTTAACGATTGCGAGCCAAACAATTCGCGAAACGGTTCAGTTCGCATATGCATACGCGCCCTAAGAAATAAAGAAAACAGCAAATATGAATGCTGTTTCAGCTCGATTAATATATAATTAAAGCACTTCGATTTTTCATAATTCAATCTAATCTCAATTAATCTGAGAATAACTTCTAATGAATAAAACGGTGAATAGCACTTTGGGAATCGGTTCACTAAGAATTGAATCGATTCATTTTGAACGGTTCATTCGTACACGAACCATTACCATCTGCTTAGAAGCGCGAATAATTGAGAGAAATTTCATCTCGACCGTTGGCGAGTTATTTTTTCTCCAACAGTTGGTTTCCCATTTTTCAGATCATTAACAAGCGTCCGTTACCGACGCGGGCAACCAAGCACGACCCACAGCACTCTTGAGAGAAAAAAAATTCATTCATTTCACTTTTTTTTTTTATTTCATTCCCTTCTTTTAAATTAAAGGAAGGAAATAACCGACACACTTTCTCTGTCTGAAAATGAGACCAGTCTGAAACGTTTACTTGGTGCATGAATTCGTTGAGATTTAATAAGAGGCAATAACGGTTGAAATCGCCAAAAAAAGAAAGAAAATTCCTCAAATTGTGTTGCTTACGGTATAATGAATTTTCGTGTCTCAACTCTGTAAAAAAAAATTAAAATTTCTGCTCTAGCGACGTTGTAGAAATGCTTTCGAGGAAGTCAGTAGGTAATTTGGCCATAGTTAAGAATCTGCTTAAATTATTATTATAATTATGAACAAACAATAGACAAACTAAAATGTTGGATAAAGGCTAATTTCATCGCATAATGGAGACGTTTTTGATTCACTTGATATCATATCCAGTTTGGTTACGGAAGTATGGAAAGTAAAAATAATACCAGAAGAGAATGCCAAAAAAAAAAAAAAAAAAAAAACAAGAAGCGATGAAATTAAGAATGAACAGTTTCTTATTGTGTTTATTTACAGTTTTTATTGAAAATGAATATTTTTCTATAAGCTCTAGTACATTTTATTCAGAGAACTAGAGACTTTAAAATCATACCTTTTTAAACCTTATTACTTCTTTTTAAGACATTGCTGATTAATATTTAAAAAATGGACATATGGCTCACCCAAGACAATATATCCCTTAAACAAAGGCGTCTCTTACAAGATGTATTATTGGATATCTTAAGTGTATGTTCCAAACATAATGAGCAACAAACACGAGAAGTAGTTTTATGTTATATCATTCTTTTTATGAAAATGAATTGTTTTATTTTCGAAAGTGTTTATATTGCTGATGGGTTGAGTCGTCGTTTATTGAGACATTTTTCCCCCTCCACTCTCAAACTTTTTTTTTTCATTCAAAAAAGAAATGCAATCAATACAACAGTTAGAATTTTCTGCAAACGGGACCACTCGTAATTTGAAATTTGCTGTATACGATTTTCTATTTCCGTCCATCTTTTAGACAAAAATGTTAAGGGCACAGAACAAAAAAAAAGATTAGCATCATAAGACAGCTGAATGGTAACAGATAGGCTTCAGATAGGGTTACCAAAATTACTACAAAATTCGTTGGTTACTGGAATTTTACTTTGCAGTAATTTGATGGGAAAGCATTCCATTCATTATTCCTTCTTGGCAACATTTTGGCGTACCAGATCACTTTTCAATTTATTATCGTTTGCTTCAATTGTAATTGCATTTAGCTTAAATACATTCAATTTACTAATTTATCGTCCGCTTTAGTTTTAATATCGGAAAAGTAATTCTTATATTAACTCTTATATTCTTATATTATATTATATTTAATTCTTATATATTTAATTGCGTAATTTAATAATAATTATAAAAAAAAGCGCACCTTGGGTGGCTAATTATGTTCTTTGCAAAACTTTGCATGGAACTTTGTGTAATTCGAAATGAAAATAAAAAGGATTTCAATTTTGAGAAATAAACACACACTGAGCCAAATCCGACTATACTGAGCCAAACATTTATTTTTTCAGAAGGTCACTAGTTTCATTGTTAATATCACATTTAGAACAATTGAAAAATTATATAAAATGAGGAAAACAAATTTTTAAATGACATTGTTCAAATCTCAAATACAATGAAAAAAAAATTGTTTTCTTTTTAATATAAAAGCAGACAAATTGAGCTGGGGTTTTTCTCCCACCGGAAATTTACGATACGTTAAAAATAAGCGAGAGATGTTTGTTTCGGATCAAATTAGGTTACATTAAAGTTGAACTCTTGAGATATTAGCTACGGTGTGACATCATTCCAGAAGCAGAACTCGGAGGCTTCTGGAATGATGTAATGATGTCTTCTAGAATGATTATTCTTCCCTCCCCCTCTCTCTTTCTCTCTTTTTTTTTTTTTCCTCATACGGTCATCACACCAAGTCCGTGTGGGCCCAACATCTGCTACATTAACTGGAGTAGAGTAGCGACAACTATTATTTCGGGGAACTTAACCCTCACGGGCTTCTATCCCCTGTGAAATGGCTTAAAAATGATTGGTGAACTGAACCTTGGTTTTTCACTTGCCCAGAAGTTAATGAATTATTATGGAAGTTATTTTTTAAAAATTGCAATAGTTTGATGAAAAAAGAGTATTATAGGGAATTTAAAAAGTTTAAAAAGTTATTGCAGAAAGTAAAGTTATCACAAAGTAAAAATATAATGGATGATCAAATTTAATTGCAGAATGGAGAATTAATTGTAATATTGCAGCAGAAGTCTATTGAATTCCTGCTTGCTTGCTCGGTCTGGTCGCAGTAAGAGCGTGGGTTGTGATTGGTCGGTGGCGCGGTGAGCTGTTTGAGTATATAAGTGTGTGTGGGTAGGGGTGGATGGCGGATGCTAATGATGCTAGTTTTGGTTTTTAAGATCGCGGGAGTTGGGTGATTTAGTATTGGATTTTAGAAAGTTTAAATTATTGTATAATTTTAAATTATAGGATTAAGATTTCTCTGGGTCTATGAAGTTGAGGGTTATTTCTTATTGGGGTGTATTTTTCTATTTCTTGTATGGTTTTATTATTTGAAGTATCGATTTTTTGGAAGAAGTTTGCAGAAAGTTTTTTGATAAAATTTTTTAGTGTGGGGAGTTTAAGTGAAAATCTAATATCTGTATTTCTCATGTACCATTGGGCTTTAGCTATTGTTCTAATTGTGGAGTTTTGCGATTTTTCTAATAAGTCAAAAGTAGTGTTAGCACAGTGTGACCAGACCGGGCTAGCATAGGTCAGAATAGGTCTTAGAATCAGGGTGTAGATAAGCATTTTATTACGTCTGCTTAAAGCAGATTTACGCGAGATAAGGGGAAAAATTTTATTAACTGCAGATCTGTACTGCTTTTTAATTCGTATTACATGTTGTTTGAAAGTGAGTTTTTTATCCAACGTTACACCAAGATATTTGGTGTCTAGAGACCAGGGTATATTTTTGTTTTCCAGAAAGATGTCTGGTTCATTTTTTCTGTATCCTCGTGAAAAGAAGACGGCCTCTGTTTTGGAAACATTCAGGGCAATCATTAACTGGAATGACTTACGGTATGAAAAAGGGGAAAAAAAAAAAAAAAAAAACCAGACATGCTATAGGTTTTTTGAGGTGACATAAGGTTTGCTGCACTTAAACCGGACAAAATAATTGACAATGATTGTTGTCAGATTATATAATTGCCTATCATTACGTATACTAAGCAAAATTAATTTAACATATAAAATTTTAAATTAAAAAAAAAAAAACACATCGTTATAAATTTTAAAACAATCTTTGGTGTTCAAATACTGTCTCTTTTCGAAATGAGATGGTGTTGCTAAGGTAAGTTGGTGTTTTCACTGTATGCTTCCATCTGCTAAACAGCACGAAAACAAAAGTGATATTGATTCATCGTTTGGCTTTCATTGCTTCGTCGAGGAGACCTATACCGGAAAACCAAGCAACAATCAAAACAAACAATTGCTTCTGGTGAATCTACTCCAAAGAAGGTGGAGACGGTCTCATTGGCCGGAAAAATTATGGCAACGATTTTTTTAATTCAAGTATTTATTTATTTATTCGTGATTATTTGAAGTGAGATGAGAAAGACATCATACTCATGGATTTCATAGAAAAAGGGAAAACAATCGATGGACGGGCAACTGTGAGCGAAGCGATCGTTTTCGGGGAGCTTATGTACAACTTTTACAATGGGCTAGATTATTGCACCTCCAAATCCTGGTTTTTATTTTAAGCATGTAAATCCATGACAATTTCTCGAAAATTCTTATATTTGAACCTTATTCACAAACTGAGAATGCAATAGTGTTAGTCAAAGAAACGACCCGGTTGCCATCCTAGCTCTTCTAAAGCAACGAGTCATCTACGTCGTCAATGCTCGTGATGCTTACACAAAATCAAAGAAGAGCGTTGCTGTTGTGTTCAAGATATTTGTGGAAAATCTCACAACAACGATGTATTAAACACATGATTGATAACAGTGTATTAAACACTTTTGATGCAAATCATGTATTAAAAACTACAATGAGATATAAAGGCTCGTTAAGAATACAATGTTTCTTTTTCTCTTTTTTCCCTTTCTGGAAAAAAGAGTATTTTATTTTATGCAAGCAAAATTTTCAATTAAAAATTCTGTAATTGCTTTAAGTGGTTTAAAATTACTTATATCAACTTCTTGAAATAGTATTTGCTTTAAAAATCCAACTCTTACTATTTCTTATTGTGGTCAAAATGACTGCCAACAGTCGTTTATTAATAATAGCCGAACGTTGTGCACATTTTTTAAATTGCTTATATTACATTTTTAAGTACATCTTGCATGAAATCCGCTGTATTAATAACTTCGAAAATGTGCAAAACATTTGTAAACAAAACGTTTTATATATATTGAATATACTTATAATTTCAAAATTTGAATTAAATTGAATTTTAAAAATTTTAAATTTCATTGTTCAAATTTCCGAGCGGCGTTCGGGTTTAGACTTCAAAGTGTTAATAGCAAAATAAAAAATTTTAAAAAAATGCAAAATTTTAAATCATTTTCAGGTCTCAGAAAGACTTATCTGGAAAGAATGATAAAATTCCAAATTTCTTCGTTTGGAAGATCAATCCTAAGGAAGAATCGGTCTTTCTATTCAGCTATTGCTAGTTTATTCAGCAATTGTGGCATGAAAATATAGCAACTAACCTAATTTAACAAACGGTTTTACCAATTTCTATGCAATATAAATAGAAGAAAGAGCAATGAGAAGTGATTCCCACAAAATAAGCTATCAGTTATCGTAATTACAATGATCAGTTAAAATTATGCAACTGGTTTATTTGACCCACTTAGGGTGGGAAGGTTAAGGGAAACTTCCAACGCCCTCGCAGCCAAAACAGTTTGTTTCCTTATTTACCCAGGAACCATTATCCAATTTGTTTTCCAAATTATCTGACCGCACGAAACAAACAATCATCCTCCGGCCAGGCACTGCTCTTCATAGTCCAGCCAGCGAAAATGGTTTTGTGGCCCGAACACTTTTGCGGGTCGAGAACCTGGTTACGACGGAGAAGAGTTCAAAATGTCACCCCATGAGCAGCTTGTATTCAACTAAACTTTCGTGTGTCCACCTTTTCCTTGTGGCGGGATTAATGGAAATGTTCACCTCTCACCTCGTTCGCATCTTCCACTGTTGACTTCACACGACTGTGGCCAAGCAAGAGTAATAAAAGGTTTATCTCAAGGAATTAACTTTTACTCGTACAATGGACGTGGAAAGGTATTTTTTATATTAATCGGTAAAGATTTTTATTGATTGTGGTTTCGTGAGAGTTTCTTAAGACTGAAGGTTAGCATTTCAACTCCGTTTTCCTTGAGGGAAAAGGTATTGAGCTGAAGGACTCAAATATTCTATTTCGTGAGTAAATATCGATTATCCTTTTAAAGTAAGCTTCGAGATCGAAGGTTAGATTTCTTAATTAATTTTAAACCGCGGAGCAGTTTATTGTCTTGCACTACAAAAAATAATTTCTGTTGTAACTCGAAACAAGCTACACTTTTTATGTTTATATCCCATTATTATTCATTAAAAGATAGAGAAAAACAAGAAGGAAAAAAAAAAAAAAAAAAAAAGGCTCTGCTTCCTCTAAAGGAGTGACAGTGTTAAATAAGGAAAACTGAAAATAATCTTGAAAATAAAGTAACAATAAACTACCCCCACTCTTTCTAATTTTTTTTTTCTTTTGCTCATGAAATGTTAAAAACCCATCAATCATTTTGTAATGAAGGATTAAAGATGAAGGCAAATGGGGCATTTATCTTTGCAATCGAAAAGAAAGTCCGATCAACCCCTCTGCGAAGCTTGTTTAGAGTTAATAGAAACCACAGAAATTTACTTAAACTGTAGCTCGAAAAAGCTATAATAATCACAACGGAATCAACAAATTTAAAACTGTTTTTATTTTTAAATTTTAATTCGAAATTCATTAAAATCCTTCTTTTTAAAACATAATTAAATTGATTTTTTTTTTTTTTTCACAAAACAGTTATTTTTGAGAAAGCTTCGAATTTACTAATCTGGTATTTTCTAAGTATCCCATGGATGCAATTTCTATTCAAGTAATACAAGTGTGGAAAGAGATTTATTAAAAATACGATTTAATTTGATTTGTCTTAATCAGTAAGCAAAATCTGAATGAAGATAACCTCCTTAGATTATATTAAAAAAATATTTAACGACATGCACATGGAGAATATTGCAACAGAACGCACAGCAAAAACTCTTAAGGCATTTCAGTAATTATTTTTCCACAAATACATTCAAATCATGGTACACACTCTTAAAAGACGTTAAAAATGTCTTAAAACATTTTTATTTCATATTTTTTCCAAAATGTTCACGCCTATTTGATTACTAAAAATTTACCTGTCAATCTAGCTAAGTAAAAACAGTAAGAAAACTCACAATTACAACATTATCTCATTTTTTAACACCTTGCACAATTCACATTTTACCTATTTATTTTCGAATGTAATCATAATCGTTTGCTTTTTTCAAGATTTAAAGATTTTTGTTTAACTAAGGAAAGAGAAACGTGAGGCTTGCCATAAAGAATAAAATCGAACAGTTACGAACTTGCGAATCATGCCATCATTCTTTTTTTTTTTTTCCACGAGTGGCTGATGAGCAGGTGCATTTTGATTTTCATTTTAACGGTTGGCAACGACGCTGAAAATATATTCATCGATCTCCTTTTTTGCTGGAACGACCTTCAGTTTTTTAGGTTTAATAAAAACGTTTTGCAGAAGTGTTTTTTCTATTTATCTCTTATTATAATGGTATCGTTCCATGCACCGAGACCACTCTCCGTTAAATATGTTCCACAAGTCACCCACGCCTCATCAAGAAGAGGTTTGTTGTTGCAATTCCATTGTGAAGAGAATCCAGTTCTGTTTAGAAAGAATATTGGCGTGGCCTATATATTTAAATTTGAAATTAGAAGCAGATATCCCTGACACATAAACTGTTGATCTGAACGCGTCTTCTTTCATGTAATGACAGTGATTTCGGGTGTTAAACAGGGGGGACGGGGAAACACAATGGAACTAAAATTCTCACATGAGTGGTAAATAAATAAAACTAAATTTATGTGAGAAAAAAAATTAGTCTTATGTGTAGAGTAGAAAGTTCACGCGTATGTTCGTTTATGCAACTTTTTACGCCTGCTTTTACCAGTAATGAGCTTATTTTTCAAAAAGGTATATTACAATGATAAATTTCTCTAAAAGCTCTTATTCGATTAAAGTAAAGTTCATGTAAAAAAATTTAACATTTTTTTTTTACCATTAGATTGATATATATTCCTGAATATATATGCACCAAGAGTCCAAGAAAAGGAAATAAGTGAAAATAAGATAAAATTGTTGATTCAGATGACAATCATGAAACTGCCTTCAAAATTTTGCTAAGCGAACGACCGAGGAGTTTATACATGAACGAAAACCAAAGCCTATTCAGTTATTTAAATAATGAACAAAATAGTAATATTATAAAATAACAGTAATGAAAATAAATATAATAAATTCAAAAAGTTTCGTAAAGGCCAGATTTAGCCGGCCAGAGAAGGTGCGCTTCTTTTTTTATAATCATTATTAAATTACTCAATTATATATAAAAATTAAAGTAAACGAGAAATGGACAATAGTAAACTTTTCCAATATTAAAATTAAAGGAAACTATAAATTATTAAATTGAATATATTTAAGCTAAATGTAATTAAAATTGAAGCAAACGATAAAAAAATTAAAAGTGATCTGGTCCGCCAAAGTGATCCAACTAAAACAATAGCCCCTTGGGTGGCTAATATATTAATAGTAAATGTAAACACTTATTTTATTGTTTCATTTTCAAGCATGGCAGGTAACAAGTTTATTTTATTAGATCCAAATGGTATTTTTTTTTTTTTATTGAAATGAACATAAGCATCATCTAGCATATGTGATTTGTTAGACATTTCTTATTCCTTTATTTACGAAAATTGCGCAATAACTCATCATTTTAAAATACAATTCGGACCTCAACATAATTTTTAAAATTTGAAAAATATAATAGTTTTTAGTGACATCGAACTGGGGGAAAAAACAATTATGATGTATCCAATCGAACGAAATATAAGTAAATCATTAACGATACAGAAACGCCCCCACAACTTTGTAAGAAGTAAGATTTATTAAATGAGATTCACGCAGCTATACTATGCTGATATTATTTATGCATAATCTGACTATGCATTAATTGTATTAAATATCGTGTATTATTATTACATGCGATTACTAATTCTATAATACTTAAAAAGAATAAAATATTTCGAACGCAGTGCATTAACGTTCCAAAACATCGCGGTGATAACGATTTCAAAAGATTGCGGTAATATTTTCTGGGAAGAGCGGAAATATGGTTTTAACACCAGTACACACATTGCATTTGTCAAAGGAAATAAAGGAGACACGGCTTTGAAATATGACTTTCACGGCGGCGAATGGTTCGAAAGCAAAATCTCGCGTTCAAAACCTCTACTTTTTTTTTAAAAAAAAAAAAAACTTTTTTTGCAAACGGCGTGAATCTATAAATCTGACGATTTACGCATGTCGAGTCTAGATCAACGGTTCTCAACCCATGATACGCATACTCCAAGTGAAATGCTGCAAAAAGAAAATGGTTATGGCGGCCTTTAAAAAAAAAGAACAAAATAATTTTAAAATATTAAAAAGAATTTTAAAAAGCTCAGTTAGAGTTCTTTTATTAAGAGTGTCATCAGTACCATTGTCGAGACCTGAAAAGACATTGCTGAAATTCCAGTCCGGTACCACTCTGAAAGACTTCAATGTCGAAATGAAGTGGCTAGAAAGTTTTTTTTTTTTTTTTTTTTTTTTTTTTTACTAGGAGGGGTTAAAGTAGCAAAGTAAAATTTTTAAAAACACCTGAACCTCACATATTCACTTGAATTCAAGCTTTTGAGAGGCTTTCGTTATAACATAAAACAGAACATTTTGCGCAATAAAATATGCGATACAATTGCATTATGTGTTTGTTGCCGGTTGCTAGCGAAGGAACTTGTTGAACTTGGGTTTCCTCCCCTCCTCCCGTATATTTACATAAAAATAAGTATACAGAAAGTAAATTAAACGCAGCCCCGGGGTTGAGATTGTATTTATCCTCTGTAAAAATGTCACAAACCTCTAACTAATTTCTTTTTTTTTTTTTTTTTTTTAAAATTTTTGTGTTAATTTGTATGCTGCAAAAATACACTTGAAAAAAAAATCCTACTAGGGTGGTTCAAAAAGTACTTGTATTTGAAGATAGATAGCATCATCAAGGTAAATTGTTGTTACCATTGGGTGTTGCCATCTGTTAAACGGAGCCGAATGAAATATGAAACTGATTCATAAGTTAATTTTGATTTGGCAGTCATTTGCTGCCAAATCAAAAGCTGTTGCTGACGCGTGAGTTGTCCCCGTCGATGAGACCTGTATTCATTGTTATGCACCGGAAACCAAGGAAAAATCAAAACGTTTGGTTGCTTCCGGTGAGTCTGATCCAAAAATGGTGAAAATGGTCTCCCCGGCTGGAAAAGTTATGACGAAGAATGTGTGAGGTGTGAAAGAAGTCATGATCACGAATATGAGTAACTGAGACTTAGACAGCTGTCCAGTGAGTCATGATACTTACTAGTAACAAACTATTGTCGATGATACGAGTACCATCTCTTGGACTTTAGTTCAATTTAGTTTTTATTAACGTCGCATTAGAAGCGACACGAGGGCTATTGGCGACGGATCTCGTAATTTTGAACCTCGGTGAAGTGACAAGGACGATACCGGAGCTGGCACCCCCTCTCCTAACTTACAAACCATTGGGAGGAGTTTGGGTCCCGACAGATTTAATGTGCATCAGCCCCGACTACACGGCGGGTCTTTGGCGGCCAAGAATCGAGCCCGCAACTGAAGGAAAACCGCAGTCCACGAATCCGACACCATCTCTTGGAATTTCTAGAGACGAATAGAACGACCCGCGTATGTGATGAAAAAATAAGTCATTTAATTTAATTCACATACCCCTTTTTTTCAGAAGTTTTCGGAATCTGCATTGGTTGAAGTAGATTGTGTGTGTGGGGGGGGGGAACATGGAAGGAAGCCGGGCACACCGGCGGCCCGCGAACTGAAAAGGGTTGAGAACCCCTGCTCTAGACTGTTACGACCTTACTGTGAATAAGAATTGTGAATAATAGTATAATTCCTTTACATTGAAACGTAATTGTTTAAATTGTTTCAAAACGTGCAACAAAAACATAGCATACGAATATTTGTGAAAATCGTCAGATTGAAGAAGTGACCTTTAATTCTTCAATGGTTACTTTATTCGATGCGTAAAAATGTTTTTTGAAAATAAAATAGTAGCAAAATGTTTCTATCAGAGCAAATTATGATTATTTACAGAAAAAACCTATGTTTAATTATGTTTAAGCGATAATTTTCCATATCAATTATTGCCAATCAAATATCAGCGTGATTAAACAAAGCTTAGTTATGGTAAGAGAGTTCAAGGAATAAAATTTAAAAAATATTCAAAAATTGATAGATAAACTAAAAGTCCATAATAGAAAACAATAGTTTCTCAAAGAAAACAAAAGAACAATCGGCCATTATTTAGATTTAACTATCGAAAATAGTTGGCGAAAAAAAGAATATGGCGAGATCACACACACACACAAAACACACAGTTTTTCATTTATCTACAGTTTAAAAAGTCTCAAGTGTTTGATATCAGGGAGAAAATTATCACAGTAAAATTTTGCTTTACTTTTTTCATAATTATTAATACTATACCAAAATAATTAATAAATGGGTAATTCACCAAATAAGTATTCGCGGGAGAAAAAAAAAATATTTACTTGTCTTTTCACGCTGCAGAAACAAACATTTCACTTCTCTATGATTCTAAAATAAGCTTGAACAGCTAAATTAGAAAGAAATTTAAGATTGCTATTATTTTATGATCAATAAAGCTTGTGATTTCTATTTCAAAAAAAATAAAAAATATATTCAAGTGATGCATAATAACAAATCGTAATTATTATAATACGTAAACGTATAATTTACCAGACACATGCACTTGAAAAAACTTGTCAAGCGACTTTGCATTAGGTAATGCAATAGAAATTAAAAATACTATGATTTATTGAATATCTTAAAATACTAATAATATTGTTATTATTATTTCATTTCACAAACTCTAACGAATGTTAATTTATAATACTTGATAAATTAAAAATAGATCTAAATTATCCATAAAAATAGCATACCGAAATAGTATAATACTCGTTCCAAACGGGGAAAAAATTAAGGAATGATATATTCAAAAAAAATTATCATTCCGAATTTCAGGAACTCCGGCATTGCATTACAATTCCGCTGCTATTTCTCCGGGCAGTTTTTGAACATAAATAGCAAAATTATTATTCATGAAGTAGCCATTAAAATCTAAAGATAGAAACTTTCTTTTGTAAAACTCGAGACAGAAAAAGAACAATTCCCTCTGTCTTTTTAAATTTTGTAATAAATTATTATAGAAAATTTCTAAAGCGTTTTTTAAAAGTTTTCAAACAAGCGACAAAAATTCAAGAACCATAACAATAAAAAAAAGACTCATTTCCATTTTTATGGGCATTCCTTTCACGAATTTTTCATGAACTACACTAAAAAAAAATTTATTTTTTGTCTGGTTCATTTGAAATTAACCGGTTTCGTGGTAACAAAAATAAATTCTGAAAGTGAATTTATTTAAAGGAACTTTCTTGCAACCGTCTTTGTAAATTGAAAATACTCGGCTTTCGGCACATCCGCCTAGTTGAATGGCCTTTTTCATACTTCTATTTATCACAGACTACAAAAAGTGATTATGAAAAAAAAATTCAACTATATTTAAATATTTCTTTTAAAAAAATTTTTTTAAAGTATATAATTTGTTCCGGCTTGTGTGCAAAAATATTTTCAAAAATAAACTATAAACATCTATTCGCTGTTGAACATTCTGAGAAATAACTTTCTCAAAATATAGTTTGGTAGATTCATTTTATGTTTTACATTCAATTGTTATGAATTATATTTATTAGAACAAAATCGCTTGATGTTTTATACGAATTATTTCGCAACTGAAATGTTTTTAAAAAATTGTTGAGTGTTTTAATTCCACAGTTCGAATTCTGGTTCTGAGTTTGTCGTATTTTCATTATTCAGCGCCTTATAGTAGTCGATTGCAGCCCTAGTTGTGATATTGATTTAATTATGTAGTCAAATCGATTTAATTATTCATAAAATCCTTGGAATTGGCATTGATTCCTTGCAACAACTGGAAATATTTGGTGAACGGCTCATCAAAACTGGTATGTTCCAGTGCTTATGATATTTTACACCAATAGAAATAATTGAATTTCAGTGCACTGTGTTTTAGTATTAAAGACAATTTGAATCATTAATCAACAAGACCGCACTAAATATATTAAGAGAGTATATTTGACATTGTAAAAATTTCTATATTCCTTGATGAGTCCTTCATATATGAACGTAACATTACAACAAGGCAGATAGTTTTTCTAACGCATTCACAAAATGCGAGTTGTTTGCTTTCATCCATTTACTTTCTAGAAACCGGAATCTCCGTATCTTATTTTATTTACGACCACGTTTCGTTTCTTCAATATAAGTTAATTTTATTTTCTAGTCGTGAAATTTTGACCCATTCTGATTACAAGAAACAGAATACTTGAAAGCCAATTTCAAGATTGTATATGTTAAAAAGGTTTTTATAATACATGGTTATTTAAAATGATTTGGTTTTAGAAATAAAACGACACAGAATGATAAGTAATACATGAATTTAAAGAAAAACTCTCTGTGTGTGGAAGTCTTATATTAAGAAAAATAAATGGCCTCCGAGAGTTCTTCGGGAAGCTATTTGAAGAAAGCTGTTTTAGAAGCTTTCACGGAGCTACCTCGCAGTTGGACCGGTTGCAGGGGACCAGATGACTCGATGTTACACAGCTGGCCGCCAAGGACCCATATCAAGTGAAGGCCTCCCTTACCTTGATATGGGTTCCTTGCGATTTCTTCCTTCGGGGGTTGGTATAAAACAAAGTGCATGCCCCACCATTTCCCACAAATTTATGTGAAATTAAACACCGGATTTCAGCTGCGGTACAATCAATTGCTACTGACACAACGTGTATGGATTGAATTTGCTTGTCGAATCGACATTATGCGTGTAACAAAAGGAAGTTATGTCGAACACACGTAAAAATATCTTCCATAATTTACCTCAGCATTTATGTATTACGTATCATTTTGAATAGTTTATTTATGAAGACATGGAATTTTGAATGAATTTCTCCCGAATGAGACATTCTGAATAATCCTGTACTTGATATCAACCTTCAAAAAAAAAAAAAAAAAAATTTTTTTCCCCCTAATATTTAACATTTTAAACCACAATAAGAATTATTTAGTAACAATTATAATGATTAAGACAATATCTTGACCATTTCACTAGAAAGAAAATAGCTTATGTTTATTGGTTATCCAAAAGCATAAATGATTTTTTTTTAAGAAGGTCATTATCCTAAGTCTTCTATTTTGCCAATATGTTTGATCATTGAGATAAATTTTTTCCCCTGATAAATCAAACCAATTCTAAAATCTTACAACAACACGGCGAACGCCAATAATACATTGCCTTATGTTCTATCAGCAAGCAGTGACACTTGTTGGAGACGTCAGTCACGCTTTCTTTCCCATGCGGAAAATCCTTATTTTTCTCACAAGAATCGCTGCCGTACTATCGATTTCATACGTTAAAGAATGCAAGTTATTCGGTATAATGAAATGTTTATTCAAAATTGTATTTAATGTAACCATATAATAGACGTACAAAGGACACAATAAAAATTATTGAATGATCACAATATCATATTCGTTGTTATTATAATAATTATAATTAACGCTCTATCACGTTTCCCTCTTCAACTGGGGACTTTAAGAGAATTTGGCTGAATTGAATATCTTTCCCAATAGATGAAACGCGACTTATGTAGAATGGATTGAAATTTGTGAATATACTCGAAAAATTCCATTTATAAAACAAAGAAGAATTTAATTTTGAAGTTGGTGGTTTAGTTAGTAGTAGAGAATGAGTGGAAACTATATAAAAGAAGGAATATTGAATATATTGACAAATGTAAGGAATTGTCAGATTGCCCCCAGAAATTAACTGCATAGCAATTGGACACCCGCATCTCTAAATCCAACAAAGACCCGAACCCGATTAGATCGAATCAGATAAATAATAAGTTATTATATTAAACGTTTGATTCTGACGCTAATAGGGAGTTTCCATAGATACAGTAGGCTAAGGATTATTCATAAATATGAATAAAATAATTCAGAATCAATAGTTAATCCCATAGCGAATTTCTATTCACTGGATTATTATATAGTGACAACAAACATAAGAGTTACAATGAAAAATGAAAGAAATAATATCAAGGCCTTACATTATATAACATATATGTAAATGTAACAGGAATGATATGTATATACAATAAACTGAACAATCACAAGTGATTGTGACAAACTGATCAATTTACTTGTATCGATTCATACACGTAATTCGTTTCAAGAGCATTGGATATTAAAACGAAATCGAACATTGACTACGAAAATACGATAAAACCACGAACAGAAATACCATTCAAAATCAACATTAATTACTATTTTCTAAGGTCCAAAACGAAATAAATATTAATTTGTGCTTCTCATTACAAAAATAAGGGGTGTAAAAATTCCCGCAGCCCCACAGTACACTTGAAAGTTTTTCAAAAGTAAATTATCTTATAATTCGTGTCTTTTTTTTTTTTTAATTAGACGTATGACTTTCAATCAACTTTGCTTTTTCAGCTACGGTATTAACCACTCAGCAGTTCTCTAAAAAAAACTATTTCATATGCGTAATCAGCATTCCAATTTAGTTTGAATTATTAATTTTAATTAATTAAAGTGCCAAATATTAAAATATCCAAATAAATGCGATAATATAAAATAATATTTTTACTATATTTCTTTACTACAGACCAACTATAGGCCAAGACCTTTTCAATAAGTCCACTCCAACGGTTCCAACCAGATGCTATTAAAAACCAATCATTGGAGGTCCATAACTTAAAGCTGGCTTGCGTAATGTTAAAGAATCGTACCTCCCCGAAATTGGAACACTTTTCCCAATAAAAAAAGCGCTCGAACATTCATTTTATATTGACTTCGCTAACTTTTAGAGATTTTATAATTCTACTTATTTCTATCTGAATCAACCACTTTTTTTTTTTCTGGAGTAAAATGTGTTCCATTCTTCGTCTCCTATTCTGCATTGCCTAATGACCTTTAAACTATGAATAACACCTGTAAAAAACGAGTTTTTTGAACATTGGGTTTTCTTTCAAACTTCACACTTTGCGTAACACAATTGTTTTATACCTTAAATTTTTAGACCAAAAGGGAACGTTGAATTAAAATGAATTTATTCAATACTTAGTTTTAATAATTTATTTTATTATTTGACGTTTATTAAATTTATCATCCAAAATAAATACGTGTAAAACTTTTTAGCTCAACTAAGCATTATGTTAATCAATTAAGCTACATGTACTTAAAATTAAAGCAAACGATAAATTATGTTATTAAATTGAATATGTTTGAACTAAATGTAATTAAAATTAAAGCAAACGACAAATTATTAAACGACGGATTCGGCATCCATTTGGCGACTTAGCGAGACACTTGGTGTAAAATTTATTTCTTTAAATAATTAGTTTTAATCAATTAATTTTTATTAATTATAATTAAATTATCGTATTGTCATCCAAAACAATCGTGCATAGAAAATTTCGCCTCAATCGAGCGCTTTAAAATGCGAGAAAAAAAGCGTTTAAAGTTTTGAACCAGCCAAAGTTACAATGTGAGTTAAAGAAAACCCATTAAAAAATCCTATTTTTGAAATGTTTCTCAATTTTAAGAATACTTCATCAGAAAAGAAAGTATGTATTATAACGTCACAAAGTTCTACGGAAATTGGAACAATTTTCTGCCTAAAAATGTCTTCGAAGTTTCGCGATCTGGTTCTTTTAAGGCGAGGACAGCCTTAAGAACTGCGTCCATGGCGTCAACCCATCACAAGTGAGGGGTCTTTCTCTTTTTTGAATGAAATCTACTTTTACAAAGGCCACCTTTTTAACAGGGTCTATATGCTCTGACATTTAAAAATATGTCCAAAACCACCGATTCCATTGGATTGAATAACCCAACCAATATTAAGTTGTCAATATGTCTTACGCATCTCATGGTTAAACAAAAAATATTATTACAGAGCAAAAAGTCCACAATCTTTATTCCTAATGATACACTGAGCTTAATTGGTCAACTTGCAAAAGTTAACTTAATGGTAAATTAATACTATATGCCCAGTCTAACTGATCGATATATACAATTTCAGAAGCAATCAATCATCAATCATTTCCATCGAATATGATGCGGAGTACGATGGAAGATAAATCAACTCATGAAGATGATTAACTTTGAAAGTTTCTCTGAAAATACATTGACTAAAATAAACAACTACGACATAAAAATCATTATATGCACATTGATGAATGGCAACAGAAATATGCAAATAAATGAAAACTGAACAAACGAAAATGATTTGTTACCGAAGGCCGCGCGCTGTTGATACAATCACGACTCGGGAAACCACGAGCGGTGAGTCTCGATTTAAGTATCAACTGTCGCGTCGTGTGACACTCTTTCAGGCTCTTTGTATCAAGTAAAAAATATTTGAGGCATGAGATGGCAGTTCATATGTTGATCTCGTCATCTGACCATGATGAAAATAACTGGTCGAAGTGGTTATGTCTGGCGGATCTTGAGAAATAAGTATCCGGAAACGTTCCTGAACAAACAAAGCTCTGCGAATTTTAACTGAGCACCAAACCTCAAAATGACGTCAGAAGTTAGGGATTCGCTGAAACTCTTCGACAATCGGATGGGGAAAAAAATTCGAGAAAACAGATCGACATAAAAGAGAAAGTTTCAAGTGAAGGTGTATTCATTAATTTTCTTCTTGTTATTTGGGTTTATTTGAGTTTAATCTTGGGATTTTCTTAATTAAAGTTTTATAGATTCCTTTTTAACTAAAATTGGATTCGTCCTGCTCTTTTTTTCTGTGCCCCTCTCAAAGGCAAGTTCGGACTTATTTGGGATAGTGTATTAACTACATTTTGAATGATTAATAGCATTCTGATGTTTGAAAAAAATATTTTTAAGTGAGATCATTGCATGTATAAGTTAATTTTCTAATTTTTCACATTCTTTAACGCACAATAAAGAGCCCATTCTCATATTCTGATGAGATTCCAATTTATCCTTTAATTTATGCGATCACGCGCTCAATAAAATCTCCCAAATCAACTTTTCCCACGATCGTAGACCTGTAGGGATAATCTACACTAGACTCTGTGTCTGCAACCAAAGACCCGGAAAAAACCCTTCATCCAATACCACGTGATTATCACTTGATCTAAAGAAATCTCTCCATATAAATTCGAAAACATGATAAAATTCTCGCTCTTCCGCAGTCTCTGGAGTTCTCCCTCCCCCCCCCCCCATGTAATCCTCTCCCAATTATTTATTGCCACTCTTTCAACGAAAAGAAAAAAAAACATTATTTATTCAAACATGGTGTTCTCATTATAGCCATGACTTTTCCTGCCCCTGTTGATTCGTCTATTAAATTTCGTACATTTTATACACATCTGTTGCAGAAATGCATTCTATTCACATGCTCATATGTGAATAGAATACATTCACATATGAGCATGTGAATAGAACTAGAAGCCCTTACTAGAACTGTATTTAGCCCTTACTAGAACTGTATTTAGCCCTTACTAGAACTGTATATGCTCATACATATACAGTTCTAGTAAGGGCTAAAAAGCAGAAAGGTCGATAATAGAGAGGGGTCGCTGTAATATTCCGGGAACGCGTCACACGTGTTTATCAAAGACTGTAAACCCCGTGGAAAAGAAAAGATCGCCAAGATTCCCCGGAATAACGATTCCCGTACTTACCTAGAGAAAAGCCCCTGAGTGGTACATATCCCCTTGGTGGAGCTTTTCGAGTAACGTGATTGTTTATTAACGTCACACTGACAATCTATTGGCGACGGACCTCGCATTTTAAAGCCTCGGACAAGTGACGAGGACGACACCTGAGCTGGCAACCTCCCCTCTCCTAACTCCCACCAACGAGAGGGCTTGGGACCTCAACCAGATTTAACAAGTATCAGTCCCACAACACGGCAAGTATTTAGTGGCACCATCCCTCGAATCCATGATTTGACGAAAACAATGCCGGTCCACGGATATATGTCGAGATTCAACGTAACACACAAATATCACGCGCGCGCGCACAGCAATATATCAGTATCTACAAATCAAATAACAGGAACTAATCGGGAATACAAAATTTTTGTAGAAGAGTCAACTACGGGAGGGGGGGGGATTTTCAATCTCCAAGAGATTGAATCCTATTCTTTAACATCACACTAAGACAGCCCAAAATAACTATATGGGCTCCGCAATGCGATTATAAAGAAGACGACATATGTTCCAATTTCGCACGTTGAAAGAGAAAAAAAAATTATCGTGCTAATGGTGCCATGAAGCGAAGAAATTTAGAAATGTTTCAAAAGCTCCAATAAAAACACAAAACTTGGAACAAAGATTGCGTCACATCTATTTACAAAACGAGACGCTTTTGCCGCATTGGGGAACAAAAAGAGCTTTTTATGTGAAGAAATAAAAGGGAAGGGCCATCACTCTCCTGATCCAGAAATGGAAGGTGAGTGATCGGAGGACAATTAGCACGACCCATCATCGAGTGGCCTTGAGGGAGACCGAACAACGACCTCCGATGACCGTGGCCTCCTTATCAATACCCCTCCCTCCCTTCTTTTTCATCGATGAGAGAAGTGATTATTGTGATCTAACTATATCATACATTATTCATCTTTCTCATCGCGAGAGACACTACTCATCAAAGATTCACCTGCCAGACATTTAGTGAGGGAGAGTTTCTTGGAAGAATCCGAATCTTTCCCATCATCGACCAGGGAAGGGATTTTAATATAGAAGAGAATCTTTTATCTTTTTCAAATAAATAATGGATCGCTTCTTGGCACCTATTGATGATCCAATACAACACTAACTCTCTGAAAAGTAATGACTGTAATAAAATAACATAATTTACTGAGGTAAATTTTAAACTAAAAAGACGTTTTCAATTAATATATTTTCGCGACTTTTTTTTCCCGGACATTCACTGTAAATGCAGAGAGAAAAGGCGAATATATATTTCTATATGCGAATTCTCTAACTGACGTCTGTTTCTATATGACTCAGCGCTGGTGACTCAAACACAGAAAAGAATGCATGAAAATTCAAACTTTTCAATAAGCATCGTACTAGTTTTTGTTTTATTTTATTTATTTGTTAAAAGCAGTGCGAGGGCTAATAATAACGAACCACATAATTTTGAATGCGTTAAAAAATGAGAACGACAACTAAACCCTATCCAATTTTCCACACCATGTCACCGGAGGACTTGGAGCCTCGAGAGGTATAACGTGCATCAGCGCTGCTACACGATGGATCTTAATGGTACCTGGATTCAAACCAATGACTCGACGAAAACAACGCCGCTATTAA
The DNA here is from genome assembly GCA_019974015.1 of Nephila pilipes. NCBI lineage: Eukaryota > Metazoa > Arthropoda > Arachnida > Araneae > Nephilidae > Nephila > Nephila pilipes. The sequence goes on from BMAW01026375.1 coordinate 118,195, forward strand.
CTGTCGAACATAATTACTAGGCTACAGCGGCCGCAAGCGTCACGCTAGAGCAACACTATAGCAGACGTACCACTTTGAAACTTGAACCATAATAATAATAAAAATGACACTCTCAAGTAAGCATCGCCATCTCTTTCCACTTCCATCGACAGGAAGGACTTTGAATCCCTGTTTCAATTAAAATACAGCAGCCACCATTTTTCTGCACGACGACACATACCCTTATTTTTATTATTAAACCCAGGAACCATCGGAAAGGTCCTTGTCCGCCACTGGATCACTGTCAGATGACGAAGTCGACATCTGAGCCGGCATCCTATTCTCTACATTTACGCCATATCAAAGTGTTCTGACAGATTTAAAGTGCATCTCCCCTCTACACAACGGATCTTTTGTAAAATCAGGACTCGAGCACGGGACATTGCCGGCTGTGAGCTCTCAATCATGACCCTTCAGAACGAGCACGATGTGAGAATAACTATTGTCCGAATAATATATTTAAAACCACAGGCACGCATGCATGTTGATTCGATCAGGCGTGAAACAGAAGCAGCGTGATTTACGCTAATTTGATTTCTGCTGGATTCGTGTTTTTGTTATTATCACATTCGATATTTACAAACCGAAGAAAATGAAATGTGTATTAATAAATGATAGAGACAGTGTGTTCCGTTATGCGTGATTGGGATCAACACAAGGAATCAGGTAGATTGCATGCCTTATTTGAATTTAAATACGCAACATGAAAGCATTCGGTTGGATTGACAGTTTATCACACTAACCAAGGAATACGAAGACTAATCGAGCGGTGGAACTCGTTCATTCTCAACCACGGTAAATGTTGCTATACATATAAAAAAAATCTACTAATTTTTTTTAAAAAAATATTTCATTTTTTTTAAGGGGATAAAAGGGGTAAAAGTCCATCGACCATGACAACTGACGAAATTCGGGCCGAATTCGTTCAAAAATCCCCAATTCCATTCAAGATATCATAATCCCCAATTCCATCATAATGAATCCAACAATATATAAATTCACTTATATATATATATATATCATTGGTTGGGCGCTCAATCGTTATTATTATTAATAATAATCACCAATTAATATTAATTCATTAATTAAATTTAATTGGTGAAAATGCAGTTAAGCCCAACCACTTGGCGCGATTTCAAAAATTGCCAAACTTGACGATTTTTTTTTGGTTGAACGTTGAGTCGGAGAAGCGGACCAGGGAAGCCATATTTGGCAAAATACCGCCAAATAATTCCTGTCGCCAAAGGTGGTTGAACTAAACTACATTCCAACCATTTAACTTACCGGATGATTTAAGAAACAAGCCAATGCTTCGGCTATGTCATTTGTCTTGCAATGGCAAAGTTGGTAGAGTGTCGGCGTAGAATCTTCATGCCTTCGGATCGAATCTCGTGGAAGGATAACATTTTTTTATTTGATTTTCAAATAATTAATTTTAGTTTTATATGGGAGAAAAAAATTTCTCTTATTTAAGATATTTAGCGGGATATAAATTTAGGAATAAATACCGTCAGTGATGAAGCGTGTAGATCGCTGGAAAAAAATTTCTTTTGCCCCTTAATAGTGTGATTCTGTCATATATATATATACATATTTATATTAATCGTAATTATTTAATAAAAAGTAATTAAAATAAAAAATTTCTTTGTTGATCTAAGTAGAAATTGATTCTAATTTTTTATTACTTGTTTATTACGCCATTTGGCTGAACCTCAAATCATTCAACTTTTTGTGCATGCGCACAGGTCTTTCGATTAACTAAATTGTAAAACAACGGTTACCTCTGAAATAATTCGAATTTATCAGCTCTTAATTTTTCAGTTTTATTAAGTCCGAAAAAATGGTTGTTTCTTCTTCAATATTCTCTTGCTTAAAAACAGTAGTCGCCGACCTATCGGAATCTAACAATGAATACTTTCTTGTACATATCTTTAATGTGGCAACGCCATTCCATCGCCATTTTCAAATGTTATGACAATATCGCGTATTTTAGCTCACTTTTTTACGCCAAGATTCCACGCCATTAAAAACATTCTAGTGTGCTCTGTTCTGTAATAGGCAGATCCCGAATTTTTAATCATTTTTCTCGAAATGTGGCGTGGAAAACATTTTCATTTTTGGCAGAATATCGCATCGTGTGGCAATGTTTTCTGGTTTGGCGAAAACAGTCGACAGGATTTTACACAAGTATCAAAAGAAAATTAAAACTGACGCCATGAATATTTTTGATGGTGTTTTTCTTGTTTGATTAATTTCGAAACCTTGATGTATAATGAAATAAAATAAATTTCAAATAAACGAATCTTATTTGTATTTCATCAATTTGATACATAAAAAATTTGTTTACTATCGATGATAAAATTTTCAAAGATTTATTTGCATTTTGCTCACATTTTGTTTGAAGATTGAAATAATTACGATTAAAAAAAAAGGGGGGGAAACAAACCAGAAAATTAAAACATTTAAAAAAAGGAATTCATTTACAAGAAATCTAATTAAATTCTTACATTACTGATTAAGAAATGCAAGCAGTTTCCAGTTAAATTATGCAACAATGCAAAATAACAAGTCTTAGTAATAAATAAAAATAACACGTCGAAAAAGTATTTAAAATTGTTTTTATTCCAGTCAACATATACGTTAGGTAAACATGCTGGCCAGAAACTACTTAATTGTAAAACATTTTTTTCAGCGCATTTGCGACAAGTATTTTCTTTAATTAAGAGGAAAATTGTTAGCTTAGTTTCAGTCAGTGAGAATGTTGTTGTTGGTTTGAATTAACGTCTCTAGATGACGCAGCTGGTATGAAGGTTAGTGTGTGAGTGAATGTTGGTGTTTATGGCGCAAGAGCCAGATGTAGCTGTGCCACGTCAAATATTTGTTTACGACAGAAAAAAGGAAGAAGGGGGGGAGTGATTCACAAGGAGGGTCGAAAATAGGTTAGCCAGGGGGTGGCGTCATCCCCATGAGAAAGAAAAAGATCGCTTGGGTACTTCAGGAAATGATTCCCACATTAATTTATTGAAGGTAAGCCTAATGAAGAGAATTATTGATGAGAAACTCCATCCTTTTGAACCACGTCCGGTAGGAAAATTTTTTCGTCGATGAAATTCGCTTCCATTTAAAAAAAAAAAAAAAGAAATAAAAGATTAATGCAAAAAATCGAATCAAGAACATTTCCTTTCACTCTACAAAACTTTGAATATCAGATCAAATTTCGCAAATGAATTCTGATAAGATTTGAAATGCGATACTAAATATTTTGCACAGAAAATCGAATGGATAATGTCCAAAGCATTTTGAATTCAATGTTACGTAGCGAGTAAATATACGCCAATGAGTAAATATCTTCTCAAATATACGACACATTTTAGAATTGAACGATTAAAAAAAATAATAACAGAAAGAGGAATTGTTAACTTTTTGAAGAAAACAGTGTTCAAATCTGAAGAATGCGAAGAATGTTATTTAGGAACACAGAAACATACTTAAAATTCTGCTACATTCTTTGACCCAAACAAAATATCCTTATCGAGAATTTCAACCCGGACCCCAAATATACCCAAACCTTAAATGTTCTCGCAATTTTTATTACAACAACAAATTTTTCTCAGGGTCGAAAAATTTCCTCCAACTGAGGAAAAAAGAGGATAAGAGAAAAAATGAAGACTTCAAGAAGTTCCTTCCATTCGACAGAATCGCGACGATATCTTCTAATTAATTGTACTATAATTGGGCTTGTGGGTCAACAAGCGAAAGGCAAGTTCCATTTCGCTCACAACTAAGCTAAACTAGGATCAAGTCAATTCATTTTCTGACCATCTATAAAAACCCAACAATAGACACAAAAATATAAAAAGACTAGATAAACATCGATTTTTTTTTAATGTACAACTAGCATGTACGCAAGCGCAAGTGAAAAGAAAAAGTAAGTGAAAAGTGAAGAAGACATAATGAGAAATATATAGAGATCCCGTCTACTCAATTAACAATATACAAAAAAAAGCGTGGAAATACACACAAATAGAAGATGAAGGGGGAAAAAAAAGGAACAACAATAATCCATGACCGAGAAATTCGAAAGAGCGGAACGGAAAAAAAGAATCTTCGGCCCTGGAGGCTTTCGGACTTGTAACAATGGCGTTAGACAAAGATTAGAATGTAACAAAAGAGTGAATTTGATCGAAGGGGGGGAGGCAGACTGTGTTTTGTCTACACGGCTGAGGTTCAAATATTAGCGTGCAGTGGAACAACATACAGAGAAACGCACCTCTTCTAAATCCACTCTGTCTGGAACAATGAAAAGGGAACGGAAAGGAGCGGAAGGTATTATAGAATGCGTGCGATGAATCGTTTGGTAAAATGTTTTTAATCCCTTTTCGAACGCAGATCTGTATCACGACGCGGAAAGTGGTGGGTAATATTTGTGTTGTGGATAGAACCCTCCTTTGAATCTATAAATGGGTTTTAATAAACATTTCAGTGGTTAGACTGAAAGAAACTAAAACGGACGAGGTCGTGCCCTCCACTTATTTATAAATGTACAATCGAATCCCGTTGTAATGAACCGCTGCGAACCAACAAAAAGTTCACTATATCCAATTTTGTTGAAAAGATTGATATAACGAAGCGATTTTTTTTCTCGAAACTAAAGATTTTGATAAGGAAAATTCCTTGCATATCACCGATTGATTATATATGTAATGATTTAACTTTAATTTGTAATTAAAGTTAATTTTCCTAATTTTTCCCATTCTCTCACTTAAAAGAAAAGCGTTCATTCTTGTTTCCTATGCCATTCCTTTTTAACTTTAATTTATGCAATCACGTACTCGAAGTTAGGAAGGGGGTGCCAACTCGGGTAACGTCTTCATCACTTGACCAAGGCTCAAAATTTCGCTGTCCGTCGCTAATAGCCCTCATTTTGCTTCTATCGCGACATTAATAAAAAAAATTTAAAGACAAAAAAAGACTAGCAATCACGCGCTCTTAAAACCTACAATGTCAGCTTTTTTTCCCTACGGACTCAGAACTGTAGGGATAATCCCTAGTAGACTTTCTGTCTGCAGCTAAAGTACCAGAGAATCCCTACACTTATACCACGTGATATATTACGTCTAAAATGGGAAAATCTCTTGTATATAAGGAAACGCAAGGAAAAATCCTCTCTCTTTCACTTCGGCCGTGCAAGCCGACACTGCACAAGTGATTTGTTAAAACAACAATGTAAAATTCGTACTCTTCTGCTCTCTTGAAACGGTGGAGCTGTATATCTCAACCATACGGCTATGACCTCTCTCTCAATGAAAATGAAATAAAAAAAAAAAAACAGCAGCTAAACTTGAACTTCACTTCAACTTGTTTTATTTAAGTCTAAATCATTTTATATATATATTTGGAAAAATGTCTGTTAGTCCGAGTCGTTATGTAAAAATGTCGTATGTGTCCGAGTCGTTCGAGTATGAAAACAGCGGGCTAAAGATAAAAAGAACGGGGACATCCTACGTAGTCTATTTCACTATTGTTCTGATTTTTCAAGAGGTGGTTTGAAAGTAAGTTCTATAAAGGAGAACAGTGGATCCTTATAAAAGGCGGGATATCCGAAAAAAAAAAAAAAAACCTCACAGAATCCATCCTCCTTAAACGCTTAAAAGCTTTGTTGAAGAAAGTAACTTCATAAACCCAAACCAATACGGAATCACAAAATAAGTATCCACTACTCGCAGATGATTAAAACTAACTGAAACAATAGCATTAGGTTTTTAAAGATGCCAATCCAAAGGAGCAATATTTCCAGAAATTCAAAAAGCGCTCGATAATGTATGGATTGACGGACTTATACACATATTAATAATTATTAATATTTCCCTCTCACTCTCATTCAAATAATAAATTCTTACGTAAGAAACAGATCCATCCAGGTAAAGGGGGAGGGAGGAGGAGGACTCCAGTTCTAAAACTGATCCGATTAATAACGGTATGTGTCTCAAGGATCTTTGGTCGAGACAATATTATTTAATATTTCCATAAATGACATCCTAAATTACTCTCTTACGAATACCAATTTATACGCCGATGATACCGCTGTATTTTCAAAATTTAAAAATCCTAACTATCATCAAAGCCCTCAACTTACCTATGAAAATCCTTGAAAACTATATTAATACATGGGAAATCAAAATTAATGTAGAAAAATCAACTGCAGTCGTTTTTACTTAAAAAAGAACAAATACACCTCCCCCAACTCCCTATGACACACCCATCCCATGGTCTGATTCAACGATTTCATTTTCATATTACGTAAATAATTTTAAACCTGGAAACAATCAGAAGTATTTAAAATATCTGTAATTTTTTTTGTATTGATTATTGCTGAAGAAAAATAAGGTCTCTTTTTTTTTTTCCAGAGTTTTTTTGCACGTTTTTTCAATGAAACCATAAAAAGAATGACAAAATAATTCGATATAAGAACCAACGTTTTTATATGGTGGCAAAGTTTATTAGAGAACATTATTGAAATATTAGTTAAAACTGTTAGTTATTTTTAACTTTAAAATTCACTTAAAAAGAGACATTTGTGAGAGTATTAAAAAATTCATAATACTCATAAAATCAAAACATGCATTTGAAAGTTTGTAAGTCATTCTATTAAAAAAAGAATGGGAACCAGAATTCAGAAAAAATTATTGTGATAAGACACTGTGCCTAATATTGGAAACTTTCTTTCTTGCGAATGATTACTGACTAAAAGTCAGCAACCCTTACTATCTCGGAGATTGTAAAGGGGAGATAGTATCTCCCCTTTGTGAGTACAAAAGGTTTACGATAACCTCATGCTGCGTGGGGAGTGCCCGGTGCTCCCAGAGGGGGAAAGAAATTTTTCCCTCAATCCTAAAAGCGCCGAGAGGAAAGAATATTTTGACTTATTAAAATTATTGAAATATTAGTTAAAACTTGTCGCAAACGTATAAATATTGCATTGTTAGGCGAGTACGAACGATTCCCAAAATTTCAAAGCTCTAGCTTGATGGGAAGTTGATTAAATTAACGATCGAAAATTTGATGACACACACACACACACACACACACCAAGTGAAATTCAGAAAAACGTTGTAATAATAATAACGTTTTGTACGGAACATATTCAAGACGGAATACGTTCCAAATGTAGAGTACCATTACTTTTTCTGTTACATAAAATAACGATCACCTTCCCCTAATATTCTAAGCGACAGATATTTGATAGAATAAGGACTCGAACGAAAAATCGCCGGCCCCGTAGCCCTCGTCTCTTTGTCAACCACATTTTGAAAGCGAGTTTGCAGTTAACGTGTAGCCACCTGCACCATTCCACGTTACAGATTTTAACGAATTAGAGAAAACGCTCTTATTTTAAATTAATGATTCTACCAGCACACGGCCCTCACGATTAAATTTCAAACAAGTTCGTAAGAGGACAAATTATCTGCGGTATTTTAATTACCACCTCACTTCTTCACTGACGCAAAATTTTTAAATAGCACACCCAAAAGGTAACACATGTAATTACAGCTTTCTTATTCACAATCCTTGCTGTACATAAATCTCATCAATAATAATAATCCTTAACGATAATACACGTAATTATTAATAAATAATGACAACATAAATCTCGTCGGGGTGTCGTCATTCGAAAGAAAATGTCCAATATTCCAAAACAACAACTTTTCTTGTTGGTTTATTTCCTAGAACGCAGGCGAATTTCTGCAGAAATGAATAGCAGTCGCCTTCGTGGCTACGTGGATTTAAAAAAAAAAAAAAAAAAAAAATTCGAAATTAGTATTCAGGTCCAATCAGAGAATTCTTGAGGTGCTTCCCATTTCGGAACAGCGCGATGATATAACATCTGCTCCAATCAGAGCGAAGTGCAATTTGCTTCGTTGGTTGAACTATTGAAGGGGAATCGGAGATGAATGTTTGCTTTTCTTATTGGGACGTCTGTCTGAGAACCTTTTAATGAGGATGTCTGAGTAATTATTGGAGAGGAATGATGTAGTCACGTGATGACTATAACAACCTTGGAATAAAGCTGGTGTATGTATTAGGGAGAAGATAGTTATGGGATGTTATGAGATAAACTCCAATTTTCTCTGGGAAGATAAATAAAATAAATAAATAATCACGTTTTAATGGGGGGAAAAAACTTTGATCTTGAGTAGAGGCTTATTTTTTCTTTTGGGTGGCATTCTAAATGGAAAACTCGTACAAGAACTAAAGATTGAATTGAAAACCAATTTCTGCCCTCATTATTGCGTTTTAAAAATATTTATGAGAAGTCGAGTCAAACAATAGAATGGATTTTTAATTTATTGACTCTTCGGATTGTATTTCTCTTTCTCTCTGGTGTGCTTTCCAATAGATTTTGCAGAGTCATTAAACATAAAACAACTTAAAAACTTTTCACATAATAGTAGTCAAGATCCCGTTAATATGCGATTCAGTAACACGCGAGTCTGCTTTACTCGCGGGTTTAACTTGGCTCAAACAATAACTAATCGATTGTGATATCACTCCCAGATATTATGACATTATTCTTTTCTATGAAAATCCACTAAATCTTTTGTTCGGATGTCAAGACTTTTTATTAATACTTTTTTTTCTTCTGTGTTATGCATTCAAATCCACATTTCTCGGAAAGTGAAATGTTCCAGTTTGGATAAATATTTTTTTTTTTTTTTGTAAGAAATTATTTTCAAGATCACAAAATCGGTGAGATAAGCTGTACCATCAACCATTTTGTGTGGCTCAAATTTTAAGAGTTATTAAGACTTTTTCTTTTCTGAGTGACTTACGAAATTTTTTTAAATAAAGAATGTCGAAAGAATGCAAAGATTAACAAAAGGTTTACACGATCGAGGAAAAACTCAATGTTACCGAATGAATTCGAAAAGGGCCATCACAAGCAAAATTTGTCACAGAACTTTATCTACCCGAGTCTACAGTACGTGGATGGTAGAAAAATGAGGATAAAAATTCATCATTTTGCTGGTATTGATAAAGGAATAGCCCATAAAAGAACTAAGACAAAGAAAAACAAATCTTGACAAATGTCTGCTTGATTTGATTTTTGGCTGAATTGACTGTAACTCGCTGTTCACTTAACCCGCGATTTAATAACCATGGGCCGTGACTACCACGTATTAACAGATTTATACTAGTTATTACTACTATAATTATAAAATATATTACAAGTGTATAAATCAGAAACAAATAAAATTTAATCAAATATTACGATGTTTGAAATTTGTGCCCAAATTCAAATAAGAGTTATTTTACAATTATTACGCGCAATAATCTTCAAACGCTCATAACTTTAAACTCCTTTATGTGAAAAAAAAAAATGATTTATTCCCAAGTTAAAGCTTTTGCCCAAGAATAATGTTTTTGTTTGCAAATAATTTCAAATTAATACCGAAATACATAAAAGAAAACCATTTTCGAATGTATAACAAAAATGAAAGTTTGTTAGGAAATATACAAAGAATTCGGACTCAGACTAAATACTTGTCAATAGAATGAGATTAAAATATTTTCTTTAAAAATAACACAAAAAATATTTAGAAAATGTAAGCATATTCCATGTCATAACTTTAGCAAACGTTTTGTAGTTCTGAATATTTTGATGTTTCCCAACCAATTTTTAACTTCACTCTACAAATAATGGTAGATGTAACAAAAATTTGCGAAAGAGTTTTTAATATTTTAAGTTCCGAATACTAAACTTTACAGTATTTTCCAAAATTAATGAAATCTTATTATTAACGAATAGATTGTTGCAGCAGAAGGAATTGCTACAATCTACAATCGATAATGGGAAATATTTACGAAGACTAGAAAATAGGAAGATGCTTTACGTAGTTGTCGCAGAGTGATTCAAATTAACTGCAAGACTAAAATACAATTCACAGGCATTCAATTTGTCCGGACAAGTAGGGCCGCGGTAGCCTAGTGGTGAAGGTCGTGGACTAGCGGTCGGCGGTTTTCGTTCAGTCGCGGGTTCCATCCTTGGCCGCCAAAGACCCGCCGTGTAGCCGGGGCTGATGCACTTTAAATCTGTTCGGGGCTCAAAGTCCTCCCGTTGGTGTGGTGTGGAAGTTAGGAGAAGGGATGTCAGCTCAGGTGTCGTCCTCGTCACTTGACCGTGGTTCAAAATTACGAGGTCCGTCGCCAATAGCCCTCGTGTTGCTTCTAGTGCGACGTTAATAAAAAAAACTAAACTTGTCCGGGCAAGTAATAATTATTGAAATAAAATATTATTACAAGTACTAAAACATATCACTTGTAATGAGCCCATATATCAAATACTTCTAAATGACGCAGAATTGCACTAAGTCTATACTAGTTCCAAGAATTTTATGAATAACCTGATAAAATTTGACGAACTAAAGAGGTATATAATTAGAGCTAAAATTAATTACTATAAAAAATGCTTAATTCGAAAATAGAGCGACAAACTATAATCTAGAACTCGAACCGTGGAATTACACTTTTCAACAATATTTTATCACATACAGTTACGAAAACACTTTGAATAAAATCATTTGCTGTTTTATAATAACGCAATAACAGTTGTGTGAAAAATGTAAAATTAATTTACTACCAAACAATATATTAAGAAAATTATTAATCGGAATTTCTATCAGCAAATAAATGTTTATTGGTAATTTATTTCTGAGAATATTTTTGCCTAGAAGCAGGAAGAGAAGGAAATAAAATTAAATTTCGATTGTTCGTCCTAAACCGCAATCTTATTGAAAAACACTCGAGCATTATCATTATTATCTACGGTTAAGTTAGAAATTGTTCTGCATGATGGATGAGGGCGAAGAATTTTTACCTGTAGTCTCTCGCACTCCACTTTCAATTGGCTGTTGGCGGCAACGAGTTCCTTGTTCTTGGCCTCGGCCTGAGTTAACTGGGTCTCAAGTTCGGTTTCCAGATCACGACTTCCTTCCTGGAACTCCTCCAGTTCCTGTTGTACATCGCTGAATCTGGAAAAAGCGAAACACTGACGTTAGATTTTTCTGCCACGTGAAAATAACAATACACCCTTTTTCAGTCTGTGTAGAGGTTAACGGGTGGGTTTGTCAAAGCCCTTTCAAACAATAATCGATTAACATTAAAAAAATGTGGGACAAAGGTGAGCATGTTAAATGCGTATTGTAAAATCTAATCAAGGTTGTTGCAAAAACATTTCAATAAATCAAAAATATTAATATAATATCCGATATTCCTTGAGTGATTATTTTTCCTTCTATATTTAGTAGCATAATGGGGATATAAAACAAGGTATTGAGCAAACACACTGGTTGGATTTCGGCAAATTATTTTTGCGAGTTTGTTTTAAACAAGCCGAGCATTTTCTTTCTTTCATTCTTTTTTTTTATTTATCTAAATACTTATATTTGATAGTAACACACGAATAATATTGTTCCTTTTTAATGAAAGTTATATAATCATATTTAACCGAGCATCTCAGGGTGGGCCAAGGCTTTCTTTTGAAGATTACTTCAAAATAACCTGTCTTATGCCTGCCCGGTCCCCCCCCCCCCCCATCACCTTAAAATCCGATTCAACAGAATCAAACCCCCATAGTTTTCGTCTGACCTATTTTCCGACTATCAAAGGGTTTTCTAACAAAAAATCTTCTTTACTGGATTTTTTTCATCCCTTCTAACAATTTGAGCAGTGAAGTTCATTCGTTTCACTTTAACACAATTAATGATATCTGGTTCATTGAAAATTCAATAAATTTGATAATTACAACGTCTTCACCAGAGGCATTTTTTTTGACACCACCCTTAATACTTCCGAGAATTTTTCTCTCAAAAAACTTCATCAATGTTGTGTTCCCCATTTGAAAGATATATGATAAAAATTTCAAAACATCAACAACAATTATACACTAGTATTAAAACTAAACCACAGTAATGTTGACGTATATAGTCAACTTTTACTTTTCTGTCCAAATTCATTCAGAAAATGTCGAAAACATACTGTTTTTGCACTAAAATTTTAAATTGTGTGCGTTTGTCTACCTTCTTTATACTCTCCAAACACCCCGTTACTTTTTGTTGGCTACAAATTGTTTGCCCCCCCCCCATTCCATTTCTAGTTCCCAATCCCTGCCATAGCCCATAATAAGGCACATGGTCCAAAAATAATTATATTGCTCCAGGCCATGGGAGTACAAGGCGGTCAACACAAGAGAACCGTGTTTCAAAATTCCAAGGTCACTCACCAAAAAGCGTTTGTGTAACTTTAGAGCCGCGTAAATTCAAATTCCAACAATCAATTCTATTGAGCAGAAAAGTTGATTATGTCTTTTAAAGACACCTGAAGCAATCTAATATTAGTTTCAGGAGCTATAGCAATAGTTTGTAATACTTGCTTCACAAACCAAGGATATACACAAGCGCTTTATCAGTACGGTTTTTACAATTACCTTCCTATTTCATAACGTAATACACCCTGATTAGATATTTTTTTATCGCCAAAATTTATATCTTGTGTATTATTATCTTAATCCAGTTTCCGATTTTATTATCTATGTCTTAGATGCATTGATTGCATATCCTATTCTAGCTTTTGTTCTGTCATATAACCATTGTATTTATCTTTTTCCCAAGCTTCGAAATTATAATAAATTCTGACTGACATCGAAATGTCAGTGATTATTACCCCTCGTTACAAACATCAAAATGTCAGTGATAATTATCATGCATAGCAATTATAAAAATGTTAGTAATTATATTTTATTGACATCAAAATGTCACTTATTATTTTACTGGCATCAAAACGTCAATTAACTTCTTTCTATGGTATGCAATCACACACGTCTTAAAAAGAAGTCTACAAGGATTAAGTCTTTGTATTTCGAATTATTGCACCAATAAGAATATTTTCTTCTTTCAGTGTTTCCAGAAGAGTTCTTAATCATAGTGTTCAGGGGTTAGTATTTAATTTTTTTAAAGCCCTATTTTTCAGTTCAAATTAGAATATCAAGTTTCAAAAATGTCAAAAAAAATTTTTTTCTTATTCAAGCTTTATTTTAAGATCGTTTCTTTTTATTTGTATTTTATTTAGGAATACAGAAAGAGGCAGTTAATTGGTTCCTCACGCAAAATATTTCTTCGCGCCAAAAAAAGTCAAATGTTCAGAGAACACAACTTAAATAAAAATTTTGTATTTTAAAAGTTTTGTAAACCGTTATCTCTGTGTGAGAAATTCAATTACATACAATCACGAAAATTTAATACATTAAATTTTATTAAATAATCAATTTGACGATTTCAAAATTGAATATTTGAAGGAAAAAAAACAGTTATTTTACAGGAAATTATTCCTAATTCTAATATTTTTACGTAACTTCTTTCGGTATGTATACATTCACAGTATAAACTTATAAGAATATTTCGTGGTTCGTCCCCATTAGCCCTTATGTTGATTCTCAGAGCGAAGTTAATGAAAAATCATTCACTATAAAAATATTTTAAGCATGTCCAACTGACAAGCCACACACAATTACCATAAAAAAATTCAAACAGAATTTTACAAAAATATATTCAGTTATTCGTTATAAAATAAAATATTACGTAATCATAATAGTGCTTCGTCATAAAACAAAATATTTCGTAATTATACTGATAATAAGGACACTACTCGGGATTAATACAAAAAAAAAAAAGTTTTTCGGTCATTGCAAAGAGAGGCAATAAGTTTGATGGAACACTGATTTTGAAGTTTGACACTTAAAAATGTAAAAAATATAGAGCTTTAACTGGAGAATGAATGAAACATAAACGCACGAAAAGTTTTAAACTATAATCTATTTTTACAATAACTGGTACATGGATTTTAATTTATTCCATAAATTAAAAACCACGATCTGTTTTTACTTCGAATCGTGAGAATGAAAAATAGTTACTCGACTGATGCTAACTACTTTTGTTCTAATTAAAGGATTAACACACATTTTCTCAGACCTAAATCTTCCTCGTCTGTCAACAACTTCAACCGACTTTAGAACAAAGCTCTTTCCATTTTAGTTGAAACCTGCATTTCAACTTTTTAATAACTATCCCTTGTCGGCGCTTCTTCACACACAAGAGTGGTTTCTGACCCACATGCTTCAACCACCTGCCCCTGGGAGGCAAGGAGGGGCAACCAGCCCATTTCGTGCTCTTCAGACACCAGATAGTGTGCGGGTGTAATAACCTTTCCTCCAAGGAATTGGAATGATCATCGATCTCACAGCGCCACAAATAAGTCAATTGATCAATCTTTCTGTCTCGTTTCAGATTCGTTTTCTTTCATCCCCCAGTGGGTCAGTCGAATTAAGAAAAGGGGTAAGATTCTTTCTTTCCTTCGAGCCTATTTTTAAATTTAGAACGCACGGGGGTGTGAATTTATTCGAGTGGCAATTACTTCCGTATTCGTAATGAAGATAATCTTTTTATTGATGGAGTAGCCGATGGGAAAATATATTTGGAAACTTCCAATGGTCATTTGCCAATCACGAGATTTGCATTAAATTACGTTCTGTATGTTCATAAAGTGGATTAATGCGTGGTTGTGAACGAGAGCGCATTTGTTTTTCGAAACCTAGTAATGGCTTTGTAGAAAATTGAATAAGTCAAAATTTGTTTGTCAGGAAGAGAAATAGGTAGACAAAAAGAAGGGATAGAAAGATCACAGACACTAAAAAAAATAGTATGTAGTTAAGAAGATTTTGAAATTTAGAGCAGTGATCGGCAAGTTTTGGCACGCAAAAGGATCGTCAGTTGCATGTCAAGAAAATGACGATTCAATTAAAACTTTGGTACTTTAGGCCTTTTATATAAATAAAATCTTGTTCATGAGATTAGCTTCCCTTCCTTTTCTCACTTGGAAAATGACTCATGAAAGAGATAACGGTACATTCGAATGCCAACGAAACTTTTTCCGTAGATTACGGACAGGGCCGACCCAAACGGGTTTTAAGCGGCGCGAATGCGATTGAAATGTAAGCTTTCTGGCGAAAGAGCCAAATCTGGCTATGCTATACCAAATAAACAAATCTGTGATCCAGATAATAGAAAAAGGTAAAAATTGGTTGACAATAAAGGTCGAAAACGGAGAATGATCGCTAAGGTATCCTGGTTGCCCGTTATCCGAGTTTATCAAAGACAGTAAGCCCCGTGGGAAAGAAAAAGATCACTAGAGTATCTCGGGGTCATACCCAATCCCTCGGGGGAATGAGAACTGCGAGCCCCCAGACCGTTTTTACAAAATCAAAGAAATTTCAATTTTTGGAGGAGTGTGGGGGGGAGTACTCTGAATGTACTTAGCTTTTGAATATTATTACGCAAATAGCTTACATTTCACATCGACCCATCCAAAACCAGGTTGAATGCATTGAATCAATCACTTAGCTTGTAGATAGCTTGTAAGAAAAATAGCTACCACATGTTTCGTTACGCTTGCGTTGTGACGGCTTGTAGTACATCGTATGATTTAATCATGAGGTTTGAAAATAAACTATTCGAAATTTTTTTTTAAAAAAAAGGCAAAAATATTTAATGTACTAAAGTTACCGAAGTTAACCGAGTAGTATAACTAAAAATATACGTATTATCAAGACATAAAGGAAAAAAATGACTTGTGTAATATTTTGTAAAAATCGTCTGCCTTTCGAAAATTTTGGTCATTAATGTACCTAGAGAAATACGGTGTGCAGATCAGATAATTTAATTATATATATTCTTTGTTCTGTATCGTGTATCTTATAGTAGCATTTCGTGAACTCCTAAATATGCGAATTTGTAATGCAATGAATAGCCCAACAGAATAAATTTTTTTATTGCATGAAACTCTTTTCAAGGTTACGGAAGTTAATTTTTCATCAGCTCCCATTTGTGTTCGGGCCTACCCAGATTATCCAAATCTGGCAGCTAATAATTCAAAATCAGTTGCATTTTTTCTTATATGTCACTATTCAACTCTTCTGGATACTCGTGAGCTTTGATCTGTACACTTATTAATGCAAATTGTTCCTTCGACTTTTTTTTATTTAATTGCGCGCAATTTTTAACAACTTTAAGCTTACTAATGTGTTCCTCCACTTCCAAATAAGTTAATGTTCAATTGGTCATTGTCCCAATAAGGATAATTTTTATTGAGTAAACATGATATTACGTTAAATCCTTGCCTCAACATTTTCCTTAAAAAATGCGTAAAAGCAAATGTATTCAATGTTAAGCGTGACACGCAGCAGCATATCGGTCACCCACCACTGATAAAGTGATCGATAGTTTAATAACGTCCTTTTTGGAAGCGACATAAATTGTTGGTGACGGTCACATTTGATTGATTGTTTACTATCGCCGCGCTCAGAAAGAACAAGGACTTCGTCATTTTCAGCCTCGGTCAAGTGGCAAGGACGACACCTGAGTAAGCATCCCACTCTCCAAACTTCAGAACCTTCCCAATGTGAGGACATTTTTTTGGCTTTTGTTAACGTCGCACCAGAAGCAACACGAGGGCTATTGGCGACGGACCTCGTGATTTTGAACCTCAGTCAAGTGACAAAAAACAACACTTTAGCTGGTCCCTCAATCTCCTAACTTCTACACCACACCAACGGAAGGACTTGGAGCCTCGAAAGATTCACGTGCACCAATCTTTGGTGGCATTAATACTCGTGCCCACGACTCGACGAAACAACGGCGGCCGCGAGTTCGTGACCATGACCACTAGGCTACTGCGGCCACAATGAATGAGGATTTTTGGAAAAATTATCTCTAAACAAAAGGGATTTGAAACAAAATTTGAAGTTAGATAGAAACACATGTGAAAGCAAAGCTTACATTTTTCAGTCGTACTGGCATGGTAATTAAATAACGTCATAAAATGAGTGAGTGAATTAAAGTTGGGGTTTATGGTGCAAGAGCGAAATCTGGCTAAGCTGCGCCAAAATCCTGAACATAAAATCAAACGAGAATAAACTATACTTTCACAACGAATATTTATTTTTACGCATTGTAAATAAGGTTACAGTCAGCGCGGTAATCCTCTCGAGCGAAGAAAATTACGGTTATGATCGCTAAGTCAGACTTTCAGTTATTTCATTGCCTCGCAGAATGTCAACAACAACACAGGTTGCGGTGAAAGTCTAATAATTCCAAATAACATATCACTGGGACATTAAAATGCTATAAAAAGATCACTCAAGGCTACTGCTTGTATTTTCGCAAGAAATAGCGACCTACATTGTAGAGGCAGATGGAATGGATTTGATGCATCATCCTCATAACTGCAAAAACAAAAACTTTATTCGTCCCTTCACGTAAAATGGCTCCAGTCCAAGACTTTTTTCTTTGCAGTTTTCAAAAAATGTACAGATGTTTTTGGTCACTCCCATAGAGTCAAGGTTTCTGGTCACCTGTTTTTAGTGCGAGCTCTGACAATCTCCACTTCGAGAATCAAAAATTTAATATCGCGGTCTCCGGTTATATTATGCCGTGACATAACAAAGACAAGGTTAATTTATTTCGAAGAAAATTTAATGAACTAATGCAATAATTTTGGTTTGCTTGAACTTAACATGGATTCGGGACATTTTTACCCGTCAAAACAGATATTATAGCATGCATTTTCCTTTTTATATATTAAATAACTCTCCTAAATTTTCTAATTTTAAAAATAATCAGGAAAAACATACAATTCTCATGATCGGAAGATCTAGTCAAGTGATTAGTGGCGAATATCCCTATAATTTGTATATCCGATTAAAAAGAATGACATTTATTTTGGTTGTAGAATTATGGAAAACTTTTCTCAAAAAAACATTTTTTTCCCTGAAAAAAGTTATTAGTTCTAATATAAAGTGTAATGTATGTGATTCAAATAACAAACTCTTATATGAAAATTGAGTAAAGGTTATCTGCACGTTCATGTATTGTGTAGAAGGCTGTCTTGTTTATCACATGAATTAATGACTCGAAAAAGTCATGTTTATTTAAAAGAGAAGAATTATTTTATTTCAATCACCTCGGTCCAAAATCTTAAAATTAGTCAATCATTTATAATAATTTTTAAGCAAAAAATTGCATGAATGTTCCGAAATAATTTATCTCTCGGTTTGTTATCACGAAAAAGCGTTTAACATAGATTACATACAGTTAACACGCGGCGATCGGTGTTCATGGTTACTAAACTGCGGGTTAATTGAACTGCGAGTTAGAGTATTAACATAATATTTTAGCGATAGTATAAGTTCAAATATCGATATGAATTTTCTGCGTAAAGAACAAATGCGTTAAATTATAGTTATGCCCATGTATACTGTTTTTATAATTTGCAACTCAATTGCCTGTTAAGACAATTTTTTAAGAAAATTAATAAGAGAACACTTAAAATATTTAAGAAAACTGAATTCATTGTTTTGTCAACCAGTCCTTAAGATACGACTGTTTTTTACTTGCATTTTGTTTCTTCTTAATGTACTGCCCAGTAGTGCGATGGTGATTGCTTATTAACGCCGCACTGAGAAGCAACACGAGAGCTATTAGCGACGGACCTTGTCATTTTGAACCTCGATCAAGCGACGAGGACGACACCTGAGCTGGCACACCTCCTTCTAACTTCACGCCAATGGGAGGACTTTAACGTGCATCAACCCAGACCAGGGTCTGTAGAGGTTTCAGGGCTCGAATCCAAGACGAAAACCGCCGGCCGCGAGTCCACGGCCATGACCACTAGGAAACCGCGGCCCTTTTGCCTAGAAGGTTTTATTTGTTGTACGATAAATCCGAGACCCTGATTGATCATTTTAACTTAGTAACAGCTGTGTTGCTAAGAAGACCTTATAATATGTACATGGATTCTGTTTTGGTACATCTTCCTCACTATGCCGACATCATCCGGAGCCTCTTTAACACAATAACTTCCTCCGTTTTTGTCTCTACTTCTGACTGTACATTATTAATTGTTGACCACATTTCAACAAAATGATGTCATGTCTTACCGAGGAATGATGAATCATATGTTCATAAAATAAAAAGAAGAAAAAAAAAAGATATTAATGTTTGCTCCTATCAGGAAAGCGTGGCGTTATCCAAACAAAAAATTAATCTGAATTTCATAAAAAAAAAAAAAAAAAGTACAATTACGATGCCACAATATCAAGGAGTGATATCACAAGTGATCGCTTATCGAGGGAGCTATAGTACGACCGCGTGTAAAGCAGACTCAAGTGTTGCCGAACCGCGTGTAAACGAAATCTGATTGCATATACCTTCTGACAACATCCAATCACCGCCGAGATAAAATTTTCATTATGGTTAATTACAAAGTTAGTAAGAAGCGTCAAAACCTTTTCTCCAAGATCTGAATTGATATCTTTTTTCCCCCTCCACTTCTGTTCGTTCCTTCCACCATAAAGATTGAATCTTCACGGCAGTGAGAATTCTCATCACTTTCCACACGCACATCATCCACAACAACCGGGTTTAACGTCTCTGGCGTTTTGTATGCTAATGACGACCGCGCAGAGCTGTACAGCGCACAACCAGACCGATCTTCCGTTAAGATATCCCATAGAAATTCCGGTCGCACATTCCACCGAACGGAGGAAAAAGTTCACCAACCCACGCCACTGAGATTGTTCCTGGAGATATCTTGTTACACGGAAGAGTCCGACACCACTGAAGAAAGTATTGGAAATTGGCGCTTTTACCCGCCTTTTGGCAGTTTCTGTTTTTTTACACTCCGCGAGGCGTTGTGTCAAGTGAATGCAAATGAATCCATTTTGCCTTAAATAGAAGGATATTTTTTGTTGTTGTTTGACAGCGTAATTGCGGCAAACTATGCATCTGTGGACACGCATTGCATAACTGCATGTAATGTTATTATATGTCGTAGATATCACCTAGTATTCAAATTGGAGGGATATATTTTAAATTTAGGGATTGTCGATGAATACTGCATCGTTCAGAAGGCGATTTGGGTCGTTGATGGGTATCGAGCTCTTAAACCAGTAAAATGAATTGACAAAATTCTGAAAATACTTATATATTTTATCTTTATATTTAAATATTGTTATAAATTATTCAGAAAAGTTGTTTTATAATAAATAATTTTACAATAAAAGAAGAGTAGAAAGAAAAATATTTTATTTCGAATAAATAAATAGTCTTTAATTCTAAATATACACTTAAGAGAAATTTGAAAACGTTTTGTATAACAAATCCGTTTTTTTTTTTTTTTCATTGTTAATGGAATTTTATAAAATATTTTATATATTATAATCTTTACTAAAATGTTAGCTTTGATATGAAATGGAATAATATCAAATTATTACAAATGAATTGTAATTCAACTAAATTTAGTAGGTTTTGTTTACAACTGTTTTGAGGAATACGTACTCTTAATTTACGTTACATATCATAACTTCGGCGTAATACACAGAAAAAACATTGCCACAGATTCTACTAACATGTTATCTAAAATATTACGGCAGTTGAATAGACAATGTCTATTTTCAATCAACTCAAAATAAATTTAAACTTATGCAAATTCAGCTTCATTCATCGATTTGGATAAATATTTAAAAAAAAAATTATGTCCGATTGAAATAAAAGCACTTCTAAATCTTAACACGCCAGTAAAAAAATGTATCATTTTTAATATCTCACGAATAGAAAAAGAATTAAATGTTTTTGAAAAATAGATAATTTTATTGATTTAAAGTTTACAAGTTTCTCGTGCAAGAAGCAAGTTTAACAGAACACCTGGAAATAGGATTGAATAATTAATGATCAAAAGCAGTTTTAGTGTCCAAACAAATACGTAAACAATATTAATTCAATGACAGGCAGCTGTTGGTGTTTTCCTAAAGAGATTTCAGTTTATAAAAAGCAATCCACAAGTAACAAACGAGATAATCGAGTTAACAAGAAAAGAAGAATTTTTTACAGAGACTAATTTTCGTTTTGACAAAAGTAATATTACATATATTGTAAACAAAGAAAAATAATTTGAAAAAACAATAAATTATCATAAATTATTAGATAATATCTCAGCTAAATGAACTGCATACCAATTAACACTAAACATACCATAACCGGTCAAAAGACCAGTTTTGAAATTTTGCATTGAAAATGCGCATATCATCTTATCCCTTTTACACATTCGACTCCATAACTTTTTCTATTAATTATATACAGGTAATATTGTAGAATTTTTTAAAATTCTACAAGATTATAATATTACCAATATCAAATTCTACAATATTACGTTTATTTTGAGTAATACTTGTCGTACACCGTTATCTACCACAACCGCTCATTTGATCGGGAGAACAATTTATTGCTATATAAGGTTATTGGATCAGAAATTATGATGTACAAGCGTATTCAACGTATTGCATACAGTTCATTACAATAAAACTAAATTTGAACGATCACATGACCGATCAAATGATGAGGAAATATACCACAAATTCTAAGTCTTACAGAAGGCCACTCCAAATATTTTTTCAGTATCCTCGATTTAGCTGGCATAAATGCTTGGATTTTGTACAAACAAACGGTAGGTGAAAATATCTCGAGACAAGATTTTTTACTCCAGTTACAGTAGAACTTGTCGCCGATTTTCGAGAAGCCCGTGAACAACCAAAAGAAAGAACTAATTCAAAACAATCGTTGTCTAAATCCACTACAGATTCTTATCAACGTAAGATGTTTTAAATAGGATATTGTAACGAAAATAAAACCATCAATATTTGTTCTAAATGCGAAAAAATATATGTTTGCTGAAAATGTACAATGGAGACACCGTTACCATGTAAAAAATGCGATGAGCAATGAATTAAAAATAATTTGTTTGTAATAGAAATTGACAATGTACAATTTTGTTTAATCATAATAAAGTTAATTTGTTAATTTGTTAATTTCCTTCCTGACATACATATTTCAAACATTCAATCAGGAAACACAAAGCCCGATCCTTTGCTCGGCTATGGTAGTAATAAGTATATATTAAAGTGTTGGTATGTTTAGTGTTAAATCAGCCTACACTAACTTATGCAGCTAAAATGCTTAGAATTATCAAATTTTCTCAACAACAACAAAAAAGAATTAATAAAACAATAGCTTATCAACAGGGATAGCATGGACCAGAAGAATCCCGTGGGAGCAAATGGAACACAAAAAATCCCTCCTATTTATCATTATTCATTTATTTTTAGTCTAATCCCCCGTCCAACGGAAGTGAACCGAGGACAATTCTTCCCCTCCCCTTCGGAACAAAACTGTTCGCATGTCAAAAAAAAGGGATCGAGGCTAATAATAGCTTAGAAGTCCGAAAGCGTCCTCAGCAAGGAAGAGAGAGATGATCTCATTTTCATAATTGTCTTCTTCCCTCCCGCTCTTCCAGAGGTGCTAATGAAATAGGGTCTTGCTCACGCGACGCTTTCTCTCTGGACGTTGAACCGGCCGCGAGGGATATCTGCGTGACATAAGGTCACACAACTTCTGGTTCGGCCCAGCATTCGAACTCTTTCTTGGGAAGAATAAGTTCCTTGCGTATGTCAATTAGTATCATGTGGAGAAATTTAACATATGAAGTTAGTTTATGCTTTTCAGGGGATAATTTTCAGCATATACATGAAAGAAACGTAGATGTTTGGAATTCCAAAAGAGAACCAATTCTGAAAGCCGTCTCTAACTCAATATTACAGAATAAGATTTCACTTATTAGGGGAGGGTACTGCAAAATTTTAATTATTACTAGAAAGTAACAGAGATGTTTAGATAAGGATCAATTATTATTCAGAATAAATTTTAAGTATATTAAGTTGTAAAGTACGTGTTGATTTGTTTGGTTTCAGGAAGCAGTCGATTGAAGTAACCCACAGTGGAGAAGATGAATTCAATCAGCTGAGTTCTAACAATGACAGTTTTCGAAGGTCAAGAAACGTTGAAAGATGTATAATTCTGGAGGGTGGCTATATATATATATATATATATATATATATATATACAGGGTGCTTCAAAAAAATGTATACACACTTTGAACTTCCATAGAAAATTTATTTACCGTTCTACAAAGTTAAATTTCAGGAAAATAGAAAGCTGAAAGTCCAATGTAATTGAAACATAAATAACAAATGTTAATACTGTTCAAATTGGTGACCTGCAGCATCAATACAATTCTGAGTACGAGTCACCACAGATTCTGTACATCGTATCAAAACGTCCAATGAGATTTCTCTACACACTGCTTGAATCTCATTCCAAAGAATGTCTTGGTTACGTGGTTTACGTTTGTACACCTCATCTTTTACTGTGCCCCACAAGAAGACTCATTGATGACTCATCACTTGTAGCTGTTCGAGGCCGACCTGAATGACCTTTATGCACATCACACACTGTTCCATGAACGAATTTGTCTCGTATGCGTGTAATTGTTAATCTTGAAGGTGGTTCTGTATCATACTCCCTTCTCCACTGTCTTTGAACTTCATTTACATTCTCAAACTTCCAGTACCACTTAATAACCTGCTTACGTTCTTCAAAACTCAAACGTACGTCCCCCATGTTGATATTACAAATTCCAACTGATAATATAACATAGAGGGACGATTATGCTGGCACCTGGCGAAGAAATATAACATTAGCCTTGTAGAGCGAGAAAACTACAATAGTTTAAAGTGTGTATACATTTTTTTGAAGCACCCTGTATATATATATATAGAAATCTGAAGAACAATAAATAAATATTAAGTTATTGTTTCGATTATTTTTTAGTAATAATTAAAACTTAACGATATATCAGGATAATAGAAGGTTACGATATTACGAGTTGCTCCAATTTACGACTTCCTGAAACCACACAAATCAACATGAATCGCTGAATTTACAACATTCTGCGCATTAAAGACCAATTAACAACACGCAGAATACATGTGGTGAAATGTGAAGCTTATTTTAAGCAAGAAAAAACAGCTCGATTCGAACATAAAATGATATTGTACCAATATATGATACTCCGTTTATGCTGGTGAAATCAAACTATTTTATTAATAATGGTATATTTTCCTATTTGAACAGAATCCCGAGTTTGTAGCTAATTGTTTCAACATATAAAGCGAAAACGGCTTTTTTACAGGAACTTTTAAATTAACGTCACACGAGAAAGGAACGATCGGTTGGCGGAGTGTTCATGAAATCAAGCTCATGGCCGGCGATGTTTTTGCTGTATCGCGAGTTCAAACAATAATTCCACTATAAACCGCCTAGGACCTGAAAGAACGCTCCA
Source organism: Nephila pilipes (assembly GCA_019974015.1). Classification (NCBI taxonomy): domain Eukaryota; kingdom Metazoa; phylum Arthropoda; class Arachnida; order Araneae; family Nephilidae; genus Nephila; species Nephila pilipes. The sequence goes on from BMAW01026375.1 coordinate 142,573, forward strand.
CGGTCCTAGATGGCGAGAGAAGGCCCTTTGGGAGTAACAATAACTTCGAGTGGTTTGAAGTCAAAGGCCTAAAACCCATATACTCGGCTTTCCAAACGAATTCAAACTTTACAAAAGCAATTTTTTCCCCATTTATGTTCATATTTGGTGCTTTTTAAATTTACCTTCAAAATATAACTATCAGTTGATGTCAACAATAATTATTACTTTAACACAAATTATGAATACTATTTTTATATTGCCCTGTACGTAAAAATTACTGGGATATTTTTTTAAATCAGAAATCCACTTAATGAGTTAACATACTGAATATATTAATCTGTTTTGAAGTTTTTTTTATTGAATATACTTTACTCTAAAAATATAAAACCGATCTGAGTTAAGGTTCAACTGAATTTTAATAAAGACATTTGTTTACTCATCATCATTGATAACCATTTTCCTCAATTTTTGTTGCAGGAGAAATTTACAAATAAATGACTAAATAAGTTCTTAAAACTTCTCTGGCAGTTTGAAACAAGTGTGAAAAATATTCACTCACTATAATAAGATCGTTTTAAATGATTTCATGACGAGCAAGTCACGTCGATAAACGTAAAAATTTTATTCCCATTTCCGGGTAACGTACAAGGAATAGTAGAAATGGTTGTTGCGCACAAAAATTCAAATAAACATGAAATTCAAAACTATTCGCATCTAGTTTATGCATTAAAAAGTACTTTTTCAAAATGAATCGTACAGAATTCTGCACGGCGAATCTCATTTTCATTACACAATAGATACATGGTTGAAACAGGATTTATTTCTACGAAAAGAAACACAGGAAATATAAGTTCGAATACGAATTTTTAATTCCATGAAAGCTTAACTATAATTTGCTATTCACGATTTCTAGCATGAATAGAGTTTTAAATACAACAGAAAAAAATGTTTGAAACAAGAGATTTCAGAATATAAATAGTTTAACTCAAACAATAGCAAAATTGACGTCCGAATTCGTCTCTTAATTCGACAAAAGGAATGATATTTCTGGAGATAAGTGGGTTCCCGACAGGAACCGATATACATCACATTTAGGATTAAATCCAAAAACACTATTCATTCGCTAACTTCGAACGGAAAGTCCACGACCGACAAAACAATGAAAATCCGCTCTAATTACCGATAAAGTATATCTCCCAACACTTTGAATAGCAATTACAGTTTGATGCAGTCAACTCGTCCATGCTTTCATTTTATCGAAGAGGAAGGTTTATGAGATTGTGAATGCGGATCTTACAAGGATTAAGTGATTCGTAAACAACTTGGAATGATTCTTTGACACGCCATGATGGGTGGGGTCAGCCATTGAGTGAGACGATCGTGATTTCTCAATCACGGAGATTTCCTGCAGTAGTATAAGCGAAAGTCTTTTTCCACGTTTTCACTTTTGTTTCCCGTCAACAATCGCTGACACATTCTTCTTGATGAAAGAGGATTAAGAAATGTCTAATTTCCTCTCAATGCGATTGTACTCGTTTTCGATCGTTCCTTTCCCTGAATGGATTATTGAAAAGGGCTTCTTTGGAAAACAATAAAAGCATTCAAATCTAATAGGTTTTGATTAATATTTTTTCCAGAGGTAAGAAACCCTCTTCAATTAACAAACCATTGTTTTGATTTCGTGTCTAAATTTACATATTAATTAAATCTAAAAGAATGGATATCGTCACAATTATCCAAGGAAAATTAAAGAGAGAGAAAAACGACACAGTAATTTTCGGGGATTGCATTAATTCGTGATGTGAACGTTCTCGGTTATTTTTGACCCCTTTTCAGCGCGTTATGAACAAATTATACGGGAAAATATTCGGTAGAAAACATTTTTCGGACCCTAAACTACGATTTGTTATTATTGCTGATGATGTTCAGTGGCGGTAATCTTTTGAGAAGAAATTTAATTTTTATTCCACTTTAACCGCCTACGTCACACTTGAGAAGCAACACGAAGGCTATTTAGTCGCCTAAAACTAGGAATTATAAAGAAAACATTTCTATCAATTCTGTAGTCTATAATCTCAGTTATTTTTTCTCTCGTTTCTTTCATTATTAAAAAAAATTTTCAAAGCGAAAATATGCACAAAATGCAGTGTCATGCATCGCCACAAAGTCATACGTCGCAGCTAATCATTTCGTAAGGCCCCACAATAAATATTTCATATAAGTTCGCGGCGCTGTAACACATACATCAGTTTATGATACAGAATTTTTACAATTTAGGTACATTACAAAACTACGTAATTTTTCCAAGGGAAGACGTAAAATTTCAAGGTCATTTAGCATAACAGCACAGGAGACGAAACATGGAACTCATTTTACACCAGAAAAAAAGGGATTGATTCAGAAAGAAATGAACAATATTGTAAAATACACTGTTCTCAAGAAAAAGAAAGAAGTCAGAATATAAAATCAATGTTCAGGCTTGTTTTTATCAGGAAAAGTGCTCCAATTTCTACTCTTCTTCTGTAATATTAAGTGAAGGCAACCTTAACATTGTTTTAAAACAGGAGTTTAAAAATATAATTCTGATAAATTTACTTAACATTGTGTAAATCTTTCTAACTGAAGTTTTTTGAACACCCAGGTAAATGTTAATTAGCGCAAGCAATCTATAAAAGTATTTTTTCCCGTGCACTTGTTATATTAGTGTAATGAGTATAAAACTGGAACTTGAGTGAAACTCACTAGTTGGTTTATAGTCCAACATTCTTTGTTGTTTATTTTAAACACGCCATACTTTTTTAATGAAATAATCACCGATCATTTTTGATTTCTCGAAATACTTCTATTTAATTGTAATACAAGTCTAATATTGTTCCTTTTTCATGAAAGTTGTATAATAATAAGTATTTCAAAAAAAAGAATCCCATAAGTACACTAACATTAAAACTATGCCACAGTGTTTATAAAATGTCAACTTCTTTGTATATATTGAATCAGAATGCACCGAAAATTTAAAATTCAGATGCCAAATTTTTAAAAATTGCGTATGTGTCTACCCCCTCTCTCCCTTTTCGTTATTTTTTGTAGTCTACAAAATGTTTGCCCTCTCCCCCACTTCTAATTCCCATTCTTGTCACTGGTGAGGCCTATTTAATCTTTTTCAGTAACACAGAATTGTTCAATGCTTAAGTTTTCATGCGACATTTACGTAGCAAAAGAACTCTATAAGCATAAAAAGTTACGAACACATTAGCACGATTTTTATGTTGATGTTGATTTCGCGGCCGCCTAAGACCGCCAATTAGCATGATTTTCTCAGTGTTTTCTCTTACCAGTATGTATCCCTTAAGCATTTCTAACAAACCTTATTCGCTAACAGTGGCCACAAATCCCATTGGATTGGATAAAAGAAATGTATTCTGGTATTGCCTCTGGCACCTCTACGATTCCCCAATTTTACTTCAAAACAAGTTTCTATTTTCTTACCTGTGCTTTCCTTACATGGCGCTGGCTACAGATGGGCAGGATTTTAAACACTGAAAGTCTCCCATCTATACACTTCAGCTTTGCCATTCTTATGTATAATAAGGCCGAAAATTCAGAGAGAATTCACACCAAAAAAAGGGCTTAAAAAGGGCAGAACGCAAAAAAGTAAAGAAAAAAAAACCGGCATTTGCATCACAAAAAGATATATGATAAGCACTCTTTAATCCGATTATGCATGATTCGTCACTTTCTTTAATCCAATACTGATCGCCCACATATTTTTTTCCAGTGGATTTCGGAGTTGACCTTTACCTCCAGGTCCCAGCGCCCTGTGTCACTGCCAGTTTTCATCCAAGTACTGAATATCTTGTTTTCTAGCGAGTTAGTGGCAGCCTATGGTCATGGTCAGGAACTCTTTGTTTCTGCCGTGTCGTGAGTTCGAGCCCAGGAGTCACTGAAGTCCCATATAACGGGGCTGATGCACGTTAAATGTGGTAGAGGTTCCAAGTCATCCTCCAGGAGTGGTGTTTAGTTTAGTTTTTATTAACGTAACACTAGAAGAAACACGAGGGCCATTGGAGACGGACCTCGTAATTTTGAGCCTCGGTCAAGTGACGAGGACGAAACCCGAGCAGGCACCCCCCCTCTCCTAACTTCCCCACCACACCAACGGGAGGACTTTGGGCCCAGACAGATTTAACGTGCATCAGCCCCGGCTACACGGCAGGTCTTTGGCGGCCAAGGATCGAACCCGCGACTGAACGAAAACCGCCGGTCACGAATCCGAAACCATGACCACTAGGCTACCGCGGCCAAAAGAGCGTTTACTGTACTATATATACATTTCTTCTTTTAACACAAAACAAAAAAAAATTAATAGCGCAAAAGCATTTAGGTCACTTTCACGTCAAAATCGGTTAATTTAATGTTATTTATATTTTGAATAAATTGAATTTGCTACGTCTACAATGGAAGAGGAATCGGGTCAAAAACACGCCGCCACTTCACTTGAAATGAAAATAGGGGAAATGTGAAACATCATGAAAATTGGTGCCAAATTATTTAAATGCGTATTCGAATGCCGAAATGTATAAAACGACGGTCGATATAGAACAATTTATGGGCAAATTTGATGCTGAAAACGACGCTGCAGGGGGGAAAGGGGGATCAGTCCCCCCCAAATAACTACAAGCGTTGTTTTTTTTTAATACATATAAATTATTGAAATGTAAACAGGGTATCTAATACGGCGCGTTGGACACGGAACTACTGAATTTAAAACATGTTTTATACTTAAGTCGTGGCACAATAAGAAAACTTTTTAATCGACGAGAGTAATGAATTTATTTTATCTTCATACGAGATGGAGGAAGATACGTCGGGGAAAGCGATGGACAAGTCTCCTCGCTTTTATCATCAGGTGACGAGGACGACACCTGAGCTGACACCCCCTCTCCTAACTTCCCCACCACACGAACCACACTAACAGGAAGAAGATTTGGAGCCTTGCGTTTCATTCCGTGCACCAGCCCGCTACATAACGAATCTTTAGTAGCATCAGGATTCGAACCCATGTCTCGACGAAAACAACACCAACCGCGAGTTCGCGACCGTAACCTCTCGGCTACCGCAGCCACAGAGAGAATTTTGATACTTTCTTTGAGAAAAATTCAAATTTAAAAAAATAAATAAATAATTTGCACAATTCATAACGAAGTCTTGCGTGATTACCTAATAAATTACGATGTACGTCAATAATAACTTTCGTATTGCTTCTAAACACGACGCTAAGAATCAATCACTCAATTGCGTGATTAAAAAGCAATCTTCAGCATTTGTGATTTATTGCATTACAAACAACTCGGATGTATAAAAAAAAATAATACAAGACCTAATTTTCCTTTCTTTAATTGAGTTAGTCGATTGTCCTCCATTTCGTATCACTATCCTGTTCATTCTGTTAATTACAATAGCATTTGTAAAACAGTGCATTCCACGATTGATAAGAACTCCACTTCACTCTTTGGCATGAAACAAATTTGATTGAGGGCGAAGAATTCGACCTCGTTAGGGGCAATTTTCTGGGACTATTGTCATTGACTCTTTTTTTTTCTCTTCCTAATCCGTTCTTCATTAAATAAATATTCAAACAGTTCCAATCACCGCACATCCGGATTTCAAAGACAAAAAACATTTCAAGAAACAGGTTTAGGGGATTTACTTATTGTGGCGATTGACCGAAGACATGCAACTGCATGCGCTTTGTCTATTCTTCGGGTCAAGTGACTGTAATGCCAAATATTTCACTGAACTGTCTCTTCTTCTGTAAACTGGGTTTCGAGGGTGACAAAGTGATGGTTGAACGCGATGCCACTCAAGTGTGAATAAAATAATAATTTCTCTCGGATAAATCGGTTACCGACCAGAACACCAGCTGATAACCAAAAAACGCCGGACCACAGGAAAATCACTCGAAATAACGCATTTAAACAGAAAGAGCTTACCATTAAGAACAAGTTTAATATAGTAACGCAAATAAAGACAAACGAAAATGACTAAACAATAAAACAATGTACTATTTTGTAATGACGCCTTACCATTGAAGTAAAATACAATATTTTTTTTATTTTATCAGCCTACGTAAAAAAAATGACGGATAACTGGTGGGGGCCTAAAAGGTAAAGTGCCGGATTATAGAGCGAATATATTCAAGAGGCAACAGTAGCCTAAAAGTCATGGTCGCAAACTAGCCGCGTTGTTTCCTCTGAGCAGCGGATTCGAGCCCAGATGCCAATTTGTCACTTTTCACTAACATCCAGAGCCATTGGTAACGACCTCGTAATTTCCTGAACCTCGATCATGACGAGGACGACACCTCGGTACTTCCCTTCAAATTTCCACACCAAGTCACTAGAAGGACTTGGGACTGGACAAATTTAACGTGCATCAACACCGTTACAAGGCAGGTCTTTATGGCACGATTCAAAACACCGGCCGCGAGTCCACGACCATGACCACTAAGCCACCTCGACCACCTAGGGTGCTACGGAAGACTCCAATGTGTAGCGGGATTGATGCACACCCAAGGAGGCTCGAGTCCTCCGTTGGATGCACGCTAATGTTCGACATTTTATTTGTGTGTGAAAGGTTTGGTTAGTCTTTATTAACATCGCACTTGAAGCAACACGAGGACTACTGGAGACGGACCTCGTAATTTTGAACCTCAGTCAAGTGACGCGGACGACACCTGAGCTGGCAGCCCCCTCTCCTAACTTCCACATCATACCAACGTAGTGTGGAAAGGAAGAGACCCTCTCAAGTATCGTACTCGTCATTTGACCGAATTTCAAAATTAGAAGATCCGTCGTCAATATCCCTCGTGTTGCTTCTAAGAGCGATGTTAATAAATAAACAAATACTGTATTTAAATTTGTATTCATATTTCCCAAATTATTGTTTAAAATTAAAAGTATTCACAAAGAAACGATTGAATCTTTCATTAGGAATCAGTTTCTGTTCGGTTTGAATCCTTCTAATCATTTTTACGGCGATGGTAATCTGGTAGCCCAGTCTCGAGTATCGTGGCAAGGAATTAGTAAGTTCGAGTCTCGATTCCACCGATCACCTCAACGAGGAACGAAACATTGGATTACACATAGCTAAATCTAGATCCACGCGAATTAGATTCTAGTAAGTTCAAAACTCAATACATTTATGTGAAACGGGTAATGTTAGATCTATATTTAAAGGAATATTAAATTTAAGAAAGCTAGTTTAGATGTAATATTCTTAATACATCCTTATATGTAACATCTTGGAAAAGTCTATTTTTGTCTTAGTGTCTTTCATTTCCTAGTTGTTTTGAATCATCAAAAAATATTTTAATGTCTAAGATTTACTTTTTACTATGAGGAATTTGGGTTCATAACTGAATAATTCTTAAAATATAAACAATTATTTAAAAATAATTAGGATTATAAATATTTCTTATTTCTTTTGTAATGATTGTGATATATTACATATTTATATGTTAGGTTATATACAATATTAGTATGTACTATCATATAGTATACATAGTTAATATATATATATATATATAGTTAATATATATGTATATGTATATATATATATATATATATATATATATATATATAAAAAAAAAACACATACAAATAATAACTTGTAACAATCTAAGAATATCCAGCACTAAATCAATATTAACAAATTTAAAAAAACTATAAATTTAAGGAAATCATTAAGAAACAAATTAATCTTTGAGTAGATCAGATAAAAATTTATATAATAATCAAACAAATCTAAAATTTAAAATCAAAAAATCAAAATAATCTATAAGCTTAGAAAAACATTTTTCAGAGAAAGCAAACTGAAAGAAAAATTTAGAATAATGAAAATTTAATTATTACTGTTTCATATTTTGGAATGGAATAATGTGTGTTTACACCTGTAATTCCTGATCAAACCATCACACTTCAATGAATAACATTATAATACATAAACGAACATAGGTATTTCTCCGAATGGACTGAACACAATCAAAATAATGAAGTGTATCAAAAGAAAGTAAGACTATTAGGACAAAATAAAATTTAATCAGTTGTAATATCCATTCTATCTATTGAATTCTAAAAACTTTCAGTTACTTTTAAAATATCCGGAAATACCATTACTCTAAAAAAAAAAAAAAAAACTGCATTGATTGATTTCTTATTTTATTGTTGTTCATTCCACTGCCAACATGTCGTAACAATCAAAATACTTAAACTTCTTAACTACAAAAATAATGACAGCTTCAGGTTACAAAAATAATGAACGCAGACTATTCTGCGAAAAAAATCAAATTATTAAATTAAATATTAAAAATAAAGCAAACAATTAAATATAAAAATAGACAATAATGTTCTGTTGACAGATATTAAAATTAAAACATACCATAATTTATTAAATTCAATATATCCGTAGATAAATGTAACTATAGTAGCTACTAAACGAAAATAGAAGATAAATATTTGCACATATTTTTGAGCTATTCTCAACAATATTGGTGGATTTAAATCCGATGGAAAATAATTTGAGCGTATTAAATGTATTTAAGGATGTGATGTTTTAGCCACCTAAGGAGCTATTGTTTTAGATGGGACGTTCCAGATCCTTTTCAATTTTTTTTTTATCTTTTGCTTCAATTATAATTACATTTAGCTTAAATATATTCAATTTAATAATTTATCGTTTGCTTTAACTTTAATTACATGTAGTTGAAATAATATTCAATTTGATATTTTATCGTTTACTTGAATTCTTATATATATTTTTAATTGAGTAATTTAATAATAATTATAAAGAAAGCGCACACTGGGTGGCCAAATCTGTTCTTTACAAAACTTTGTATATAACTTTTTTTTTAAAATAATTAATTTTGTATAATGTTTTATTTTGTACTATTTTATTTATAAATGTAAAATCTTATTTTAAAATCCTTAGAGATATGCAAAATTTCAATTTACATACAAAGAAAGCGATTATTAAAATTTGAATGAGCATAATTTTTTTGTATTTTTTCAAAGGATAACTTTTTTTAATACATTAATAAAATCTATTGTAATATTCTTATTCCAGAAAATGCGAATTAATTATTGTGATTCACGCCAAACGCAAGAATCCGAACATTTCAAAATCTTTTTTTTTTAAATATTCAATTCACATTGGAAAGATGACGCAAACATTAACATTTTAATGTAAAAATAATAATTCAAATTTATCTTGGGGTTGAAGACAGACCATTAAATTAATAATACGAAAGATATAACAATAAATAATTATAAATAAATTAGTAATACAAGAAAGAAAAGAGGAAACGATAGAAAATACACTATTTTTTTTTTCTTCAATAAATTGAATCGTGATTTGCTGTGCGAATACATTTCACAAAAAAAAAAAGAAGAAAGAATTCGAAAATAGAACACATGCATCTTCAAAAACGAAAAAAGCAGACATAAAACATTTTTCAGCGCGCAATTTGCATGTACACAATACAATTCCTGTTCCAGTTTACATAGGCAATTCGAAATGCAATTTTGTACTCGAAATTAAACAATTTTTTTTAAAACCGAAACTGGTGATAAACACTCGTATATCTATATTGAAAATCTTTTCTTTCGTTCCTAAATCGATTTCTCAATAGACGACCCTAAGTGATTTTCTATGATAAGCTATTATCAAGACAACTTCTAGGAATTGTTTGTTATCAGTGGGCATTCCCTTCGAGCAATGATCATAAAAAAGGATCCATTACTTGTTATCAAAGGACCAGAATTACACGTTCGACGGAGATGGATGGAAAATTGCATTTCTTCCAATCCACACAATAAAGTTCAGTGGCTCAACAACTGACCAGCGATTAGGTATTAGATTATTTTTCTAAATGTTCGACTCGGGAAAACGTAGCCGTTCGACCACATTTCGATGTTTATCGAGATTGAGCAAGAAAGTGATAAAAAAAAAGCCAATGGAAATAAATTGCAGTAAGGTTGATGCTTGGCCTTTTGGTAAGTTGGCCCAAGAGCCTCAGGGTTAAAAACAGTTTGTTTTCTATTTCTTTCACTTCCGCTTAAAATTGCAATTTTGTTTACATCTTTTTTCCTTTGGGCCACATTTATTTAAAAAATATTTTTTTCTTCTTCTAAATTGCTTTTAAATATTGTTTTATTGTGTGTGTATAAACACTGAACCATCTCTCACAAACTGTATTTGAGTTGCACTTATTCTACTTTTGTCATAAAGCTTAAAACTTCTGGTAGATGAAACGCCGGATGAATTAGCCGAGGAAGCAATATCGCTCCCTGATAAAACTGCCAACTGACAAGTTTTTGTCACCCTTTTTGGTTCAAATAAGATCGCAAAATATAAACAGAGTTCCGCCCATCAAAAAGAGTTCAGATTTGCGAAATTAACGAAGATAGTGCAGTCACAAAGACAATCATTAGACTTGGAACATTTCACTTTAGAGGTGCGAAAATTGATCGAGAAAGTGGAAGGACACATATTGACAGTAGAAATTGCCCAGATACTAATGTCAAACCACATTTTTAAATATCCGATAATCTTAAGAACTTGGCAGTTCATAGACGATAGACCAAATGAAAAACTGAACTCTGACAAAATTGTTAAATTAGCTATTCTTTAAAGAATATATTTGCCTGGTGTCAAAAACCCTGGTCGAAACTTTGAAAACATTTTTAGGCAGAAAATGGTTCCGATTTTTAGATAAATTCGCAACGCTGTGACACATCCATCCGTTTATGAAGCAGTATTCTTAGAATTTAGGAACATTCTAAAAATACATCAGAAAAAAGGGATTGATTCAGATAGAAATGAGAATGATAAAATATGCTGTTCTCTACAGGATTGCGTAATCAGAATATATAATTAACGTCCGAGCACATTTTCATCAAAAAATGTGTTCCAATTTCGGGTCCTAATCTGTGACATTACGCGAAGAGAACCTTAACCCGATGTTTTATATGACGGACTCTCAATGGACTCGACAATACTACTACTGGAAGCATTAAGCTCGTTCGTAGCAGGCGATATTTTATTCCAATTGCGAATGCGAGCCTTCATTTCCCACAAAACCAAACAAGTGGAGATACGGGGGTGTTGCATATTAAAATGAACCTAAATGCCCTTAAGGTTTTAAAGTTCATTTAGGTTGTAACCAAACTCTGAACACATTATCAGTGTCCAATTTACTTACTCATTCGAATACTTGTGTAAAATACCGGCGACCAATGAAACTTGGCACAATTCCAGCCGAACTTAAGCCAATCATTTGGGCGCTCAAAAATCTCTAATTCCAATCAAGACTTCAAAGAATTGGTCATCTTCTCGGTGAATCCGACACCGAAAATTCATTTATATATAAATCTAAATTATTGTGCGCGGTTCCCGATGATTTTTTTATTACGCCATTTGGCGGTGATATAGTTTTCCAACGATTCGTGAATGCACACCAGCCTTCGGATTAATGAAGCTATAACGACGGGTAACTTTGAAACGTTCCCATTCCAAAAGGTCTTAATTCTTCAGTTTCATAAGCTTTCAGAGAATTTAAAATAATGATGGATCGTTTTTCGAAATTTTCTTTTATTACTATTATTATTCAACGTTACTGTTACTATTTTGTTTCATTTTTGTTATTATTTAACGTTACAACGCCTCTGCTTGTCTGTTTTGCGTTCGTGAGCACACTGTTTTATGCCAAGATTCCATTACACTGAAAAAACTCGACTGTTTTCTGTCATATCTTAGAGAGATACTAAATTTTTATCGCTTTTTTTTTAATTGTAAAGTGAGAAAAATGTGTTATGATGACAGACAGAGGAGTAAAATGGGAAAAACCGTGTTTGAATTCCCGCTATTCATTATTGGCAGAATATGGCATCGTTTGGCGATATTCGCAATCTAGACGAAAATGATCGGCGGGATTTTACACAAGGATATAAAATCGTGACGTTGAAGCACATTTATCCATTCGCAATAGATTAACCCTTTAATATTTTAAAACATCTCGCAAAAACATATTTACATATGGTACTTGTCTATTATAGAGGCGCCCGATGATTAATCGCCAAGCAAGAAATAAATAAGAAGTATCGCCAAGTAGATTATATTAAAAGATAGGCTTCACTAGTTTGGCGACGATTTGGCGTAATCATAATTTGGCGAGCGCTGTTATAAAAGACAAGTACCCATATTTATTTACTAGGACATGTAAAGTTTAAGACCAACCTAGCATTACAGCATAAGAGACGAAATTAACACCAGAAAAAAATAGGTTGACTTTTCCACAAATAGAAGCTGGGAGGGAAAAATTACGATGAGGCGCTATTTAAATCAAATGTAATCTTTAAATTGAATTTTGTTGAATAAGGGGAGGGGGATAAACGACATTATACTTTATACCTAGTAATACAACATTCAACCTTATAATAAGACATAAAATATCAACAGTACGTGCTTGCAATAAGTTCTAAAATAAGTTATGTAACACATGTGATAGGTTTCACATGTCAAAGTATGAAAAGCTTTAAACTTAGAATTCAAAAAATACCATTCATTTTTATTTCTCAACTTTCAAAACTGACGAAAGCGCAGAAAGCAATTATAAATGCCAGGATGGTTAAAAAAGTACCCGTTTTTGACGACAAATAACGTTCTGTCACAAGTTGGTGTAACTCGTACCGTCGTGAGCTACCATCCATCGAACAGAGCCAAAACAAATCTGACACTGATTTATAGGTTAGGTTTTATTGATGCCGCGTCGAGTTGCCGTCAACTCGGGCTGAGATTTCGACATCGATGATACCTCGACTTATTATTATGCACCGAAACCCAATGAACAATCAAAACAATTTGTAGCTTCCGGTGAATGTGCTTCTAAGAAGGCCTCATCGGGCGAAAGAGCAGTGGCTACGATTTCTCGTCGATGCGAAGAACAACTTATTAGGGAATATAAAAACCAACGTTTTTAAAAACAACGTTTTTATATGGTGGCAAAGTTTATTAAAGAAAATTATTGAAATATTAGTTAAAACTGTTGGTTATTTTTAACTTTAAAATTTACTAAAAAAGAGATATTTGTGAGCGTATTAAAAAATTCATAATACTCATAAAATCAAAACATGCATTTGAAAATTTGTAAGTCATTCTATTAAAAAAAAATGGGAACCAGAATTTAGAAAAAATTATTGTGATAAGACATGGTGCCAAATATTGGAAACTTTCTTTCTTGCGAATGATTACTGACTAAAAGTCAGCAGCCCTTATTATCTCGGAGATAGTAAAGGGAGATAGTATCTCCTCTTTGTGAGTACAATAGTTTTACGAGGCCTCATGTGGTGTGGGGAGTGCCCGGTGTTCCCAGAGGGGGGGAAAATTTTTTTCCTCAATCCTAAAAGCGCCTAGAGGAAAGAATATTTTGACTTATTAAAATTATTGAAATATCAGTTAAAACTTGTCGCAAACGTCTAAATATTGCATTGTTAGGCGAGTACGAACGGTTCCCGAAATTTCAAAGCTCTAGCTTGATGGGAAGTTGGTTAAATTAACGATCGAAAATTTGATGACACACACACTCACACACACACTCACTCACACACACACACACCAAGTGAAATTCAGAAAAACGTTGTAAAAAAGGAGAAATGAACAATACAACAGTGGATTACCCCATTTCTAACACCCCCATTTCCTATCCTTTTAGCACTTTTTGAACTATGCTCGTACATCTCAATATCCAGTTAAACACGATTTTTATCAAATAAAACCATTCATCCGTTAAACACACAAACCAATCAGGTCAATATATTAAAGAACGACTGCTTCAAAGGGACTTTGGATTTCAGCAAAGTGAACTTCTTCGGAATAAAAACTGCGAATGAAGTAAATGAACTGAACCATTTATGATGGATTAGTTTTTAAATCGTACCCCTGTCATTTTGGATATAATGAAGGAAAAACAATTAAACCGCAGTTAGTTATACCATCGTTACCTTTATTCTAAAGCCGCTCCATTGAATAATACGGTTCATTTATTTTACAATTTCGAGGCTTGTTTTCGAAAAAAGTGAAGTGCATTGAAGAAAGCAGGTAACATCGTTTAGGGTTTCCTAAAGTCCCCGCCGGTTGACCGGATTCACTGATCCCTGTACACTGATCGCTTCCATCGACAAGAAAACTCGCCTCGACCAATGAAAAGAGCCTGGCTTCAATGAAGCAAGAAGAGATGGTTCTTTGATTTTATTATTTCCTTTTACCATCAACAGTTGGGTGGACTTTACCTTATGGAAAGGATTTTCAGAGATCTACGGAGATACAAAAGAACAATATCTTCCTATTCGGGCTTAAAGCCTCTCTATCAATCAACCATTTTGATTTCGTGGACGTAATGTTTATCCTACGGAATTTCTACTTTCCTCCTCAAAGTTATACTAATTATATCTATTTGAATGTCATGAAGTGCAGGCGAAAGAGCAAAAAATAACGAAGGTTTCTAAGAAATTATGTTTTCCCTTCGATTTTTGAAAATATATTAAAATTGTTTTTTTAAGAACTGGGAAACCCATGACGAAATCATTAAAATAGTCGTACAAATATCGGAGGTAAAAAGTTATTCCACAGAAAGTTTTCCATTTTTTTATTCTTTCAAAAGCATTTTATTACATTCAATTAGTTACAGTTAACTCGCGGTGGTCGGGATTCACGATTACTAACCCACGAGTTACGTACACTGCGATTACAGAATTAATTTAAATTGAGTGACAAAAAATTCCAACATCGATGTGCATTTTCTGCGTTACAATGACACACTTTTGACGTGTTTTTTTAAAATTCAAACGGAAATTCTTTGTGTAAGAAAAGAAACCTTCTTAATTCTTAAAATTTGACTAACATAAAATGGTTGAACGTACAACTAATCTTACAAACCGCGAAATCTTGAAAATAATCACTAAAAAAAATCCGAACTGGGATATTTAACTTCCAGATCAATGGTGATTCTTATCCATTCCAAACATTCAAATTTAAAAAAAAAAGGTTATTAAAAAAAAAAACGTTTTTAAATGATCGACTCTTTCTGGCCCTTTACTTTCAAAAATGCTTCACAAAGACAGCCTTTCGCTCATCTCCGATTTATGGGATTTTTACCTTCTCTCATTTGTGACAAAAGTCACCCACTGCACTTTACGATCAGGGGACTTAAGGGGTTCTGGTTTGGTAAAAGGTTCTTCCTCTATCCCAGCAAGTTAACGTCATTTAACGGATTCTGGTTGTGCAATACTCTATATTTGAGGAGGAAAGATGAAATTCTAAAGAATTAAAATTACTTTCATGAAATCAAAATGGCTAGTTGGTTAATTGAGGAAGGATATCGAGCAACAAAAGTCATTATCCCAAAATGGTTTGTAGACGATAGCCTTATTTAATGAAATATCGGTACTTAAGGAATACAACAATCTTCGAGAAAATTCAGGGAAAACTGGGCATTTCACATAGCAAATACTCGTTTCATCGTTATAGGTTGCCATATGTGATTGTAGCGCAAAAACAAAAAAAAAAAAAAAAAAAATGCAGAAAATACATTGTTTTGAGGTTAATAAAATTTTTTAATATTTAATTTGGCAAAATAGACAATTAAGTTTTAATGTAATCTTCAAATATTTTTCTTCAATCGTGCAATCATTTTTGCGGGTTGCTTGCTGTTTTCTCGTTAAATACCTTTTGAATTTGTTCAGTAACAAAATCTTTTATTTTAATTCAAAGTAGCTATGTTCTCGTTCTTCTTGATATCATTTATTACGACTCGTGCTTTTATATTTATTTTTTAAAGAATTTGTTAAACCAATTCCGTAAGAATTACAGTTTTTTTTAAAGGAATAAATGTAAAATAAATCCAGTCTCAAAATTGTCATCAAGGTTATGTCGAATTTCTAATAAATTTCCTTTCCATTACGTCCTAGAATGCATTAAATGTCTTCGATCCCCATGACATCTTTTGATAAAAAATATAACCGTTCAAACAGCAAACAAATGTTTTTGAGTTTTTATTTTGCTGATTTCCACACTACTGTAAGAAAAATAAATGCCTCATATACAGAGCATGCGCAGCCGATGCTTTAATAAAATAATTTTGTCAACATTATCTTAAATTTCATAAGTATCGTGTTAGAAAGCGAATTCCCCCCCCCCTTTTTTTTCGTTTAGAAAGTGGCAACGGAATAATACGAGTAATTTCACTCAGACTGATTCTTTTGAAAGAAAACAGCTTAAAATTCCCTTCTTTAAGCTTCAGATATAATTCCGATTCCCTTATTTCAGGTTTGAGAAGTTAACACAAATTTTAAAAGAAAACAAAAATAAACAAAATTTTTGAAAACTGAAATTAAAATTAACGTTATTGTTTACAGACAAACGACCAGTCCGAATTTGAACTGTGAGAGAGATATCTTATGTGCATCGCAGACTTAACAGAAATTTATTTCAATAAATGTAGTCCGACCTCACTAACACGCGAATCTACTTTACATGCGGTTTTACTATGGCTCCATCAATAAAGAATCGCTTGTGATATCCGTCCTAAACACTGTGGTGACATAATTCTTATTTTTTTCCCCATAAAATGGATCTTTAATCTTTTTTTTTTCTTTCGGGGATGATGTCAAGATCTCTTCCGTTAAGAGCAGACATTAAACCTTTTGTTGAATATTATATGCGTGAATCACCCTTTCTCAGAAAGTGAAATGTTCCAGATTGGATTTTTTTTACAAGAGATTATTTTTACGATTTCGCCGAGAGTGAGATTAGCTGAACGTTGAACCACTTTTTATTGGTCAAATTATGAGTTATAAAGATTTTTTTTTCTTGTATAGGTGATTTCCGTAACAATTAAAAATAATGTGGAAAGCAAGTACAAGAAAACAAAATACTTATACAATCGAGGGTGGGGGGAAATGTTATCGAACGAATTCGAAAAAGGGGCAAGATAAACAGAAATTGCCACAGAACTTAATCTACCTGTTTCTGAACCACGAGGGTAGTTAAAAAAAAAAAGGAGGATAAACTACGTTAGTTTGTTGATACAGTTGATTATAATAAAAGAACGACCACAAAAAGGGTAGGACATATGGAAACACCAATTTAGAAAAAGGAAGATACACCAAAAACAGATTTCGATCACACATTCTAAGACTTTCGAAGCCACACAGCAATTGCAAAATTACTCTGAGCAGCAGGGATCACAGATTAGGGCAGAGCAAATACGATTTATCATACAAGAGATTACGAAGAAACAAAATGCCAGTGAAAAAAACAAACATCCTTTGAGGTTTGGTTGATAAAATATTTGAAAGCAAACTTTTATTATTTTAAGTGTTCTTTTATCAAATATTTTGTGCGTGTGTGTGTGTGTTTTTTAATTAGTTATTCTCTTACTTAAGAGTATTTTAAAAATAGTGTACACAAATTTATTTTTTCGAATTAACCAATTACTCTATAATGTAACGCGAATGTTAGTAGTGCAGGCAATTCATATCGATGTCGGAAAATTCAAATTGATATTCATAATGATGTTGGAAATTTGAAATCGATATTCATATCGATGTTGGAAATTTGAAATCGATATTCATATCGATGTTGGAAATTTGAAATCGATATTCATATAGATGTCAGAAAATCCATATTGATGTTAAAAAATTCAAATCAATTTGGAAGTTATCGCTCAATTTATGTTAATTCTGTAACTCGCGATTCACTTAAACCGCGGTTTAGTGACCATGGGCCCCGACTGAGTCGTGTTAACAAGGTGAGGTTGTACATTTTCAATCTACTTCCGTGTTTATAATTCTAAAGGATTTAGTATTAAATAACCTATTATTAAGCACATAAGGGGAAAACCGAATAATGATCGCAGGAATGGAAATATATTGAGCAACTAATCCTTTCTTTCGACATTTCGGTTATTCTGGGAAACCGTCAGGGTTACTCAAAGAGAGAGAGAGAGAAATTGTGTGTCTCGCGCCCTTGACCGTCCGTGAATTGATTAAAATAGGTGTCGTTAACACAACGGCTGCAATGCATGGTCTTGTAGTGATATATAAAGAAGAAAAAATGTTTAATTAAAAATATGTTACAGTCGGGATACGTGTAAATTCGTTTATAATACAATTGCCGACAAAGATTGATTATGTATGTATCTATCATGCGAGTGATGTATTATAAAGAGTTCGACGGTTTCAGAAATCGATCTGAGGATGGCTGGCTAAGTTCCAACTTATATCACCATTAATATTCGTGTCGCGTAATATATTTTCTTCGACATTTCTTTTTGTACTTTGATTCTTACCGCAACATATGCATTGAAAATTCTGCATATGTATGCCCAAGCGTGTCAACCCAATTTGTGACGTTGGGCTCTGTCGCTATTTTCCCTTCAAGTTACTCTAGGGGTTCCTTTCTTTTTGGGTTTGAATTCAAAATTCCATCCAATGAATGAAACGCGAATTGTGATAGGTTTATAGATTTCGTGAAATGTAATTAGATTTAAACACCTCCATTCTACGTCCTATGATAACCTACGCAAATCCAGTAGTGTGGGCCTATGCGGTAAAATCCAACTTAAAACTATTAGAAAACGCAGCAAACTCAACGCCAAGAATGATTATAAAACCTAGATGGTACGTTAGAAACACAGAAATAAAAAAGGCACTCAAAATTCCAACTTTTAAAAAATATATTCATAAGAACTCCGTGAATTTTTTTCAACTCTCTCCCTCACACAGAAAATTCAAATGTGTTTAATTTTGAAGAACATGTTCCTACCCAAAATTCAAAAATACCAAGAAAAATCCGCCTTGACGACTATGAATACCCGAAAATATTATTTTCTATCTTCATCTTATTATTTTTGCTTAAATTTTAAAATATTTCCACAAATTCACATCTGAATTTGTTAATGACATGGACTCACACAAATCTTTCACTACCCTCTTTCCTGCTTACGCAATAGCACTCTTCTGGGTCATCAAGTAGAAATACTTCCTTTCTCATCCTGCCCACCAATCAGAAAAGCCTCTCTCCTCAAAGCCTGTTCCAGCCAAGAACACGAAAACTATTTCAAAGTCCTGCGTTGTTCCAACGATCTGCAACAGACAGTGGGAAACCAGCCTCCAAAAACACCTACCTATGAGAATCCAACCACTTATTTTACCACTACAGAATGTTTCAAATCCATTTTGACCCAAATTTCATCTATAGAAACATTGACACAAGTTTGAGAATAGCCCAGCGGAAGCACAACTTGTGTGTGTGAGAGAGTGAAATTGAATGAATTCATTTATTAACATGTATGTATACGCAGCAAAGAGTTTTATATTGAGTTTCGCAATCGGTAGTTCAGTGTGCGATAAAGGTTGCGAATTGAAATTAACAAACGAAACATCGATAGCAAACTAGGGTTAAGTAAAGAGCAACTTTGGGTTAATGATTTAGGGTTGGTGATAGACCTCGAAATTTTAACGAGATGACAAAGCTGTCTCTCTGCTCTACAAACCAATGGGAGGACTTGGAGCCTCGACTAATTGACCGTGCATCAGTCCCGCTACACGATGGGTCTTAAGAGGCATCAGGACTCGGACTTACGATTCGACGAAAACAACGATGAGCTCGCAACCATGACCACTATTAAGTCGAAAAACACTGTATTATTTTTTATTGATGATAATAAATCTACATTCGCCAACGAATGATTCGGATTTGAAGGCATAATTCAGTGAAGTTAGCTAATAATTAAATTCCAAGTATTTGCAAGACAGGTTTGAAAATACAGGAAATTTCGCTTGTGAAATTAGTATTTCCACGTATCACAAGCTGTCTCGGAGACCAACATCATGACTTCATTATTTTTCCTTTCATTTTAAGAACTAAAGAATCTACTTGTAATTCACAGATAAGTCTTCCATCTACCAACCATTTTGATTTCGTGAACGTACGAGTGATGTTAATCCTAAGGAACTTCTACAACCGTTCTCAAATTTTTACTATTTTATCAGTATGAACGCGCAGAAGTGCACCCAAAAAATAACGAAGGTTTCTGTGGAATTACATTTTCTCTCCCATTTTTGAAAATACATATCTTAGAATAGTTTTAAAGACCGGAAAACTCACAAACGAATCCTCAAAATAGGAGTCTTCAATACGAATCCTCCAAAAACGAATCCTCAAATAGTCTTGGGTATTTTTACATAATTTAAAATTTGAATGTCTATTATTTTTATTATTATCTATGTTTTCTAAGTTTCGAGTTTGTGCGAATGGCAACATTTTTGTAAATACTGTTAAAAAACAGTATTACTAGAAGAAAATGCAAATACATGAAGTCATATAAATGTACATATTTTATTTTCAGAAACCACAATACAGAAGTATTTTGAAAAGAACCGATTGAATGGAATACAATCTTGACACTTGTGACATCGAAAGCGCTCTTGGTGAACAATACTATGAACACGTCGTTATTTTTTCATTTCATTTTCAGAACTACTTAACGACGACATCATATTGTTCACCAACAACGCTCGTGACACCCACCATGTTAGGAAGAACTCAGCGGTACGAGCAGTTATATATCATTGTGAAAGGAAATATCTGATATATCTAGATTTACTAACGTTCCCATTGAATCAATTTTGAAAGTAATCACTGGGAATAAAATTACTCCTGGAGTAGGAAAAGAAGGAGATGCGATAGTTCGACATGCTTGACTTGCACGAGTCTCTGCACGACAAAATTAGTTCCGATTGTTTAATTTCACTCCCTACCGATTCGGATAGACATTGAAAACTACGAAAAGGACTTAACAGAAAAGAGGGGGAGAGATGCATCTCTGTAAAGTTACAAGATATGTCCTACTCTATAATTCTACGTTCAAGGTCAAGATAGGCGACATTTTTTCATTTTTGATTTGTATTTCAAATATTTATTTTGTTCCGAAACCAGCTAAGCATCCATCGCAGTTCGCTTTGAAAACGTGTGTTATCAAGTTAAGCCTAGAATACGCAAAGTACTTTAATAATTAATCAAAAACAATTTCGAATACACACACGCAATAGCCATAAAAACTAAAAATGACCCAAAAGTCTTTAAGAAGATTTCAAGAAATTCCCCCCTCCCCCCGACAGAATTTCCAAGACGTCAATATTTTGAAACTAACCCAATCAGATGAGAAAACCAGCAAGTTTATCTTTTTTCCTTGGATCATTTCAAACTTTACTTGCTGAACTTCACCAATTACTAGCTTAATTATAATTTATTGCTACAGCAATGGTTACTTTATTATTTAACTCTGAATCACCATTCACTTGACTATTAAATTTTCCTATTATTTACGAGGGTGGTTCAAAAAGTATTTGTATTGGAAGACAGATGGCATCATAAAGTTAAATTTTTGTTACCGTTGGGTTCTGCCATCTGTTAAACGGAGCCAAACAAATGTGACATCGATTCATATGTTGATTTTGATTTGGCACTCACTTGCTGCCAAATTGAAATTTGACTGTTCCCGCGTCGAGTTGTCATCGTCGGTAAGACCTGGATTCATCGTTATGCTCCGAAAATCAAGAAAAAATTGAGAGGCTGAGTTGCTTCCGGTGAATCTGATCCAAAAATGGCGAAAATGGTCTCACCAGCTGGAAAAGTTATGACGAAAAATTTTTGAGGCGCGAAAGGCGTCATGATCCCGAATGCCAGTAAATGAGACTTAGACAGCTGTCTAGTGAGTCATAATGCGTAACTACTAAAAACAATCCAATTTTGTTTCTATGATCCCCATCTCTTAGAATTTGTGATGATTTATTGAACGACTCTCATATAAAAGCTTACCGTTACAGTTACTTAAAACTTGCAAGATTCTAATTTTCAAAGACTCTTTATTATTTTACAAGCCTTATAATTATATCTAATATTTTAACGTCATCCGATAAAACAACAATAAAAAAAAAAACTTTTAGAAAGAAAAAAAAAAGTGCAAACCTCCTAAATTAGCGAAATAAACTTTCAAATGAAATACGGAAAATACAATGATCTTGCTTTCCATAAAAACAAAATAGCAACAGCTTTATAAAAAAAAAAAAAAAAAAAAAAAAAAAACACCTTGACCGCAAGCATAATAAATTAAAATTCACTTAAAAGGTTTCTTTGAAGAGTCACATGCGCACTAAAACAAGTTTATAAAAACACCATTCCTATTTGTTAACAAGAACTTTCATTTCACCTATGAGAAAGGTTGCTTTTTTTGCATCGCATTATCTCCTCAGAGCTTTTAAATGGCTTCATTTTTCTGCTTTTTTTTTTTTTTTTTAAAGGAGACCACCCCCTGTAAGAACAGATTAATGTAGGAGCAGGTGCACTGCTGACGAACCACTTAGAAGCAGCTGTGTGTGCGTTCTGAGGTGAGCACAGACGTCACAGTATCCTTGCGAAGTAATTATGTGCGCGATCCATGGCATGCAGAGAAAACTTTTATGAATCATGGGAGATGAATATATATATTTTTTAAAAAAAATGTTTGAATAGCAGGTAGCTTACGTAATATTTATCAATTTAGTCCCAGATAAAAAACATTCCTAAGCCAATCTAATTTCCATAATGGTTCCACGTGTCTCAATAGTCAACAAAACAAATACCTCGTTTTAACATACCTTGTTTTTTGGAGCTTTTCCTGAGAACAAGTTTGAAATCTACTTTTTGGAATATTATCTTTGTTCTGAAGAGCATACACAAAATGGATTTGTTTCAGATAATAAAAAAATGCGTCGAAAATATAACAGTTTTATAAACAACAAAAATATTTGCTTTGCTTTTAACGATAAAAAATGTCCACAGAACTTCTCATTTAAAACCTTCAATAAAAAAAATTTTTTTTTAAGCGTAGAATATCGGTTATCAACCTACTAAAAATGATTTCATGTCCTCAAAAAGAGCAAACACTTTCTTAAAACAGGATAAAAAAAAATCTTAGAATTTTTAATCACAATCACTTATGAAAACTAATTTAAAGAACTGAATAAATTCTAAAAGTTTGTGAAAACCGAACAAAATTAACTTTTAAAGCCAACCGAGTGATTTTATTCAGAATTTTACAACACAAGCGACGCTTCTTGATTTTTTTTCTCTCCACAAAGAAGTTGTGAATTTCAAAATATAAACTTTGTTAAGCACGTTTTGACAATTTTACTTCGTTTAATAGATTTTTGAAACAAGTTCTTGTTTTAAAAACATGAAGTACATTAAATAATATAACTTTCATTTAATTTTAAATGAAAAATATTTACCATTATTCGATGCAATCACTTTCTAATTAATTTTGCTTCTCGCATTATTAATCAATTTCAAAAGTGACTATATCGTATTTTCAAGAACGCTAGATCGTTATTTAAATTCATTTATACCAATTAAGCTCAATTCAATTATTTCTAGTTAATTTGAACTCAAAATTAATCACGCAGCATTTTTTAAATTTTATTTTAACAGGTCGCAAAAACGATTTCGATTTTAATAGATAAATTGTTGCTAATTATATTCCATGTCCCTCTGAATCGAAATGAAGTTTTTTTTTTTTGGTAGAAGAGTAAAATTTGTACGAACATACTTTTCTATATTAAAAAGACTTGTTTCATCCTGATTCCATTGTGATTCCTTTACAAAATTAAATGTTTAGTTTTCATCATATGAATTCTGCTTCAAATCATCACGTCTTTAAAACATTACGTTTGTTTCGGTATTTACC
Organism: Nephila pilipes; assembly: GCA_019974015.1. NCBI lineage: Eukaryota > Metazoa > Arthropoda > Arachnida > Araneae > Nephilidae > Nephila > Nephila pilipes. The sequence goes on from BMAW01026375.1 coordinate 166,394, forward strand.
CGAAACAAATACTCGGTATACATGTATTATTTTCCAGATTACTATCCAATATTATTGTTCCGAATTCACTCCAAAACATTCATTTCATGCAAAAAACATTGTTTCAAGTGGAAAACACACCAAATTACAAAAATTATATCTTAGCATAAGTAACTATTTCGGAACTCTACTTCGGTTAAATTTATCGGTATTACTACAAAGTACAAAATTCACAAAAAGATATGTTTTACCATCGGATGGAACCTGAATTTCAAGTATTTGTCCTTCATTCCGAAATAGCAATTTTATATGAAAACCTGAATCAAAATGGGCACGCATAGATATCAAGGATCAAACAACATATTCAATCGAAGCATTAAGATTCACATTCTTCAAGGCTACCGGAATGTTCTGTCAGTTTGGGAAATTTAAAAAAAAAAAAAAAAAAACATTTTTCATACATATAATATTTATTGTTCAATATAATTTCCGTCGTGTCCAAGATTGATCCATAAATATTCCAGATGGGTGCCTAGCGAGTTAAGTAAGAAAATGTCTCTTAATCGAATCGTTCTATGCAGATCTCTGTTTGCTGGGAACAAAAAAGAACTCTTATCGCATCGGATGATAACCGGTGGTGAAAAGTGTGAGCCCGGACAACCACTCTCCACCTCTAAACCGAACTTGAGCCTGAATGACAGAAGGGGGGGGGGGCGAACAATACAATATGAGCTTCTGATGCCTAAAGAAAAACTCAATTCGGATACTGTCAACAAATGGATGAATTAAACAAAGCACTGAAAAGAAAAGAGGCCAGCGATCTTCAATAGCAAACACTTCATACTGCATCATGTTAATGCCAGTCCACATGTTGCTTCGGCGACTCGTCCGAAAACCGCAGAGGTAAGTTTGGAAAATACAGTAACATCCATCACACTCCCTAGACCTCCCTTCGTCATCACCTGCTTCCCTCCAAGCAAAACTTTTTGACATACAAATTTGAGTGAGTGAATATAAAGTATATTGGAGCAAGAGCCAGATATGGCTATGCTGCGTCAAACATGATGCAACAGTGGTCTAAACGTGCAGAAATTGAAGAAAAGACAAAAATTGATTGACAAGAAGGAGGGTCGAAAATATAAAAGGATCGCTAGGGGTGCATCACCCGTGTTTATCAAAGACCGTAAACCCCATCGGAAAGAAAAGGATCACTAAAGTGCCTCGGGGTCATGATGCCCGTACTTACCTGAAGAAGGCAAGTCCCTGAGGTCCCCTGATATAATCCCCAGAGGCAGGGTGCCCGGCTATACCCCCAGACGCTGGGTACCCATTTGAGTCATCTCTTACGACATGCACGAGCTACAGTGAGCTATTCTGTCATTCCCGGTCACCACACGGGTCACGTTCAAATTTGAAGCAGATGTCAACCACACACTACCCGAGTTCTTCGCCTCAAAAGATGCAAAGCATTTTTCAAAAATTATACTTACAAACTACCATTCCGTTAGCAAGAAGTCATACATTACAATAAATATTTTTTAAGTGTGTGAAAAATGTATTTTTTTTTCTTTCATTTCACAAGCTGGCGGAACTTTGCGGAAGACCTAATAATAAAAGAACACTTTGTGAATATCTTTCTCCGTGATTCTTCAAATACCACTCAAAAAATTCTACTCCGTGAGTCATGGATGCAGTAAAACGGGAACTTCTCGCATCTACCGTACAGTCAAGAAGAAAAGAGGGAGAAAGAAACAAACAAACAAAAAAAAAAGAGATAAGAATGAAGAATACACGATTTACTTTCGCCATGTTGTGCGCTGGCTGACCGGTTGTTGCCATTCGGGCGGTCGGAAATTCTGAAGCGGATTAACCTCTAGTGGCCGGCCGCTTGCCCTGGTTCGAACTCGCGAAAAGACTGTGAGAATCGCCCCGAGCCCTACAACAGGAACACAAAAGGGAAGGCAAAAAAGACAAAAAAATGATCTATCTCCTCGGGTCATCTTTTATGCGAAAGTTTAAGAGAAGAGTTCAATACTGTCTGAAGTGTTCTCGCGGCTTTTGTTGCGGAATTCCATTCCGATGGCGGGAACTGCGGAAATGCTTCGCTTTTTTATTCTTTTTCTTTGTGGTTGTTAAGAGTGGGAGGACCTTGAATTGCTTTTTCCCCCATAGAATGTTCTATAACCAAAAATTCCTCTTTCAAAGAAGACACACACAAAAAACTGAAAAAAAATATAGGGTGGAATAAATTTGTTTGGATTGGCAATTTCAAAAGCAAAGTATTTCACGATAACAGATAACAACGCTTAATATGTTATCTGTTACTGTGAAATATTTTCTTTATATACCGGGATCAAATTTCTATTTTTGTGTGTGATCCGGATGCAAATAGAATTCAAATTATATAATTTTTTTCATTCCACGACTATTATTTCAGTAGCTATTGTAACTATCATTATTATTGTACCAATGTTATTTCAAGCACCTTTATTTGTACTTCTTTTAAGTATTTTATATGAGCGAATGTCTCGTACTTTACCGTCAGCGAAATTGGTTTAATGATGTACATTATCTCAATTCTCGGTTCCTCAAAGCGAGAAAGAAACACATAACATTCAACAATAACATATTAATTACTGCACAGTTTTCACAATGGTGGTGGGGGGGGAGAATCAAAAACTGTTCAAATATGAATTTATTTTGAGGACACCCTTTGAAATAAATTATACAAGAATCTCAACAGAAAAACAAATAAACACTTACGAATGAATTCATACGCGGTAAATGGGGGGAAAAAACACAAGACAAGTAAATATTTCTTCAATAGAGATACAAACAAAGAGGATACCTTTGAATTAACTTTGAAAAGCACAACAAGATCCTTGTTCTATTTATACTACAATTACTATTAATTACTTTTATTTTCGATTGTTAGTAATTCAAAAAAAAATGGATCTTTTTTATTCCGAAAACAGTATGCATATAAAAGCTGTCCTCATTCCACGCATTTCTTTCAACAGAATAAAAATTAAACGGTCGTTTTAATAATTAGAAGTAAACGTATCATTAAAAAAAAACTCTTTTCAAAAGTAGGTCAAGGCAACAATAAATTCAAAAGCAAAGAGGAAATATGACCAGATTTATATCATCTTCTAGAATTTCAAAGAAATGCGAACTTTCAGAGAAAAAAATGAATTTATAAAGCAGAAAAACGCTCATGAATGACAGCACTTGGAAAAAACTTGAAAACATCTCTTTTTTTTTAAGAAATAAATTAACAAAATAATCGCTGATAATGGTTATTTTTCCATTCCGACTCTCTTCCGACATCCTGTCTCTCGTTTCTCTCATTGTCATCTCTAGTAAACCTTAAATGGTCACTAATTAATACAATCAAACTATGTAGGAACTAAAATTCGGTTTATTCAAATCTTAGAATAATCAAATCACAATATGCTTACTATCATATTTGTGTATTAGCTCTCTACACGCGCCAGAGCCTAAGGAATATATATATATATATATATAAAGTAGTTACCAAGCTATTACTGGTTAATAAGAGCTAATAATAGAACTTATTTTAAAGAATTAAAAATAATTTTAAAATGCTAGTAAACATTTTGAGATCGTCAGTTGCAACTTTTGAGTTGTATTTTTTGAGTAACAGATTAACAACATTTCAAAAGTGAATAAATGATAGTGTTTTAATGGCGCAAGAGCCAGATGTAGCAATGCTGCGCCAAACAAAGTAAAGCTGCGATCTAGACGTGAGAAAAAATTTTGGGAAAATAAAAATTGATTGACAAGAAGGAGGATCGAAAATAGAGAAGGATCGCTAGGATATTCCCGGAGGCGATTTACCCGTGCTTACCAAAAACAGTAAACACTATAGGAAAGAAAAATATCACAGGATATCTCGGGGTCGTGATGCTCGTACCTACCTAAAGAAGACAAACTCTTGAGCTCTCTTAATATAATCCCCAGGGACAGAGCATCCCGAGACACTGGGTACCCATTTTAGTTACCCCTTACGACATGCATGAACTACGCTGGGACTATTCTTTCACACCTGGTCTTCAAGCAATGAGATTAGCTGAACATTCAACTATTTTGCACAGGTCAAATTTTAACAAGTATAAGGATTTTATCTCAAATAAGTGATTTCCGTAATATTTAAAACTGACGTAGAAAGAGTGTAAATATCAAAGAAAATTATATTCCCTTCTTTCTGTCTATCTTAATTATTACGCTTCAGTTTATATAGTAAAGTTGATTCACACAAGTCACAATTCGAGATTCTCCAAGTCCATAAGAATGGCAGGAGGGAAGAAGCCCGTTACAATGCCTATCATTAAATAGAGGTAAAGAGCATTTATAAGATTTCTATACGATACCCTTGTTTAAGCATTCATAAAAATGTTTTTAAACTATTATTGAGTGAAAAAAAAAAGTTAATTTTTTTTTCGAGATAGTTAAATTTCACACAATGCAAATCGTATCATTAGTAAGATACAAACAATGATACAAAGATGATTCCCATTAGAGTAATTCTGATAACAAAACGACGATGAAACAAAAAAAGTTTTTTCTTGTTATTATTTATAAACGTTAGCTCACTATGCTAGCGTTCATTATAAAGCTGATTTCGTTCTGTGTTAAACTGGAAACAATGAGAGTACTTTTTTTCAAAACTATAACTTCGCAGAAATACGAAAAAAGTTATAACACATTATCAACATAGAAAGTGTATGAATTACGCGGGTGGAAAGCAAATACAAAATCCAAAATATAAAGCTTTAGATCATTATGTTACCAGGAAAATGTAAAAGAAGTACATATCTTAAAAGTGTTTGAGTATATAATAAAGGAAACTTAAAACCAATTAAAATTATAACAAAAAAGTGTTTCACAGTTTGTTATACGTTTATGTTTTCGTAACAAACTTATAACAGTCTATGTTTTTCTAACTTTCAATACAAAGTAATGATACAAATCGAAATAATGAACATATTTATGGTGTAACGATTTATATTTCTTTAATTTTTTTTTCTGAAGAATAAAGCAATTTTGTAAACTTTACTAACGCCATACGATTCTTCCACGCTCAAATTATGTTTTAGTTAATTATTTAATAATTCGAAATAAAAACCAACGTTTTTAAAAACAACGTTTTTATACCGTGGCAAAGTTTATTAAAGAAAATTATTGAAATATTAGTTAAAACTGTTAGTTATTTTTAACTTTAAATTTACTTAAAAAGAGACATTTGTGAGCGTATTAAAAAATTCATAATACTCATAAAATCAAAACATGCATTTGAAAGTTTGTAAGTCATTCTATTAAAAAAAATGGGAACCAGAATTCAGAAAAAATTATTGTGATAAAACACGGTACCAAATATTGGAAACTTTCTTTCTTGCCAATGATTACTGTCTAAAAGTCAGCAACCCTTACTATCTCGGAGATAGTAAAGGGGAGATAGTATCTCCCCTTTTTGAGTACAAAAGTTTTACGATACCTCATGCGGCGTGGGGAGTGCCCGGTGTTCCCAGAAGGGGAAAGAAATTTTTTCCTCAATCCTAAAAGCGCCGAGAGGAAAGAATATTTTGACTTATTAAAACTATTGAAATATTAGTTAAAACTTGTCGCAAACGTCTAAATATTGCATTGTTAGGCGAGTACGAACAATTCCCAAAATTTCAAAGCTCTAGCTTGATGGGAAGTTGGTTAAATTAACGATCGAAAATTTGATGACACACACACACACTCACACACCAAGTGAAATTCAGAAAAACGTTGTAAATAATTCGATATAAAAACCAACGTTTTTAAAACCAACGTTTTTATATGGTGGCAAAGTTTATTAGAGAAAATTATTGAAATATTAGTTAAAACAGTTAGTTATTTTTAAATTTAAAATTTACTTAAAAAGAGACATTTGTGAGCGTATTAAAAAATTCATAATACTCATAAAATCAAAACATGCATTTGAAAGTTTGTAAGTCATTCTATTAAAAAAAAAATGGGAACCAGAATTCAGAAAAAATTATTGTGATAAGACACGGCGCCAAATATTGGAATTTTTCTTTCTTGCGAATGATTACTGACAAAGTCAGCAACCCTTACTATCTCGGAGATAGTAAAGGGGAGATAGTATCTCCCCTTTGTGAGTACAAAAGTTTTACGATACCTCATGCGGCGTGGGGAGTGCCCGGTGCTCCCAGAGGGGGAAAATTTTTTTCCCCAATCCTAAAAGCGCCGAGAGAAAAGAATATTTTGACTTATTAAAATTATTGAAACATTAGTTAAAACTTGTCACAAACGTCTAAATATTGCATTGTTAGGCGAGTACGAACGATTCCCAAAATTTCAAAGCTCTAGCTTGAAGGGAAGTTGGTTAAATTAACGATCGAAAATTTGATGACACACACACACACTCACACACCAAGTGAAATTCAGAAAAACGTTGTAAAAAGGATACGACACGCGTAAGATGAATGTAAAAAAATAATGACAGAAACATTACAATGATTTACTGTAAATTTATTCAAACGAGAAAAGCAAAATGATATCTTTCATTTTAACGAATGGATTAAATTAGGTATTTAATTCGTTTGTTTATTCTGAAAGCCATTTAATTTTGCTAGCATATTTATTTATGTTTCCCACAATATTTAATATATAGATTTCGCGGATATAAAAATTAACGAGACAACATTCAATATAAATTATGGTCACTAAAAATTTTTTTAAATTATTTATCTTTACACAAAGAAAGTTCGTGCAGCGATATTTCAGTCGGAATTTTCCATACATCGAAATTCATCGTTCCAATTAAAATGTTTGGAAGTGTACGAACGTCAACAGGAACAATCGCTTTCCATTCAAGTGATAGTGATCGTTTGTGTATCACAGAACATACAAATAAATCGCACATTTCTCAAGGTAATGAAAGTGTGAAATACATTACAAGAAAGTAAAGAATAGAAAGCATTGTCATGCAAATGACTAAGCTATCTTCCCTCTCATGCTCAAGAATAGAATGCAGATGAGAACACGTTTTCAAATGGAAAAATATTCCGATACGAATATCGTATTTAAATTTTCCCAAAGGGTAGAAAGCAGTTCTTTTTAACATAATACTAGTTTCAGTTTAAATCGATACATTTTGTTTGTGTGCGTGTATTTACTTCTCAAGTTAAATATTGCCAAACGATTTCTAATTCTACACGTTCACGTGAAAAAATTACGTAGTTCCTAATGTTTTCCTACAAGTATTATAATCAGACAAACTTTCTGTGTTCATCTGAATATGAAATGTATATTTTGTCAGGAGAGAAAGAATGGCTTGTATGATATAATTGCATAAAATAATAAATTTATTCGAAAATTCTAGAGCCTTTCATGATATACAACTCATTATAAAAATAACAATCAAAAACAAATATTAGACTAAAGAAAATAAAGACAATAATCAAGGATTTCTGAGAACCAAAATTTGAGTATAATCCCCAGAATATTCTTTTATATATATAGGAGGTATACGTCTGCATAAGACACCTCCTGGTGCTTCGTAGTCTGAGGGAGGGAAGTTCGGTGTTGGCATTTACCAGTTCAATGATGAGCTTGTAATCGAATCATTATTTTATTCGTGATTATATGAAGTAAGACTATTCCCAATATTACTATGTACAGGTGATTTTAGATTAACTAGTTCCCTCGAGAAAGATAGATCGCTACCCAATTTTATCGCATATCAGCGATCACCGTCGGAAAGCGCGCTGGGGTTCGGAGTTAGCTACTTCGGGAGAAGAGAAGAGAAGAGCGCGAGAACTAAACGCTTCCCGGTTTTGTTCAGGAAAAGGGGGCGCTACGTGAGCTACCACATGACGCTGATTTGTGATGCCTTCTATCGAGAAACTAGTTTTACAAAATCTTTGAAAATACAGTTAATACTTCGATAATTAGCTGAAAAATCCTACATATGTGTAATAAATTCAATTTATCTTCTCTTTTTTTAATTAAAAATTCTAGACTTCAATTCTTTGAAATTACTTAAAAACATAAAAGCTTTCAACGACTGTCAATTCTATCTCTTTTCTCCACTTTTTTTCTACTGATACTTGCTGTGTGAACCACACTAATCGGCGTGCTGCTTCGTCACGGCGTGGTCAATATTTCTAAATTACCATCACTATAGTCCAAATAAATTTTCCATAGTATAGTTAACCAATATAATATCTCATTGTCCGTATATATAATTATTCAACTTTAATTTGTAAATGTTTCACTGAATAGTAATTTAATTTCCTGATTTTTTCTCATTATCTTACTTAAAAGTAAGACGTTCATCTTATTTCATGATATAAATCCAAATTATTCTTTAATTTATGCAATCCCGAGCTCATAAAAACATGCTGAATATACAGTTCTTACGGTTGAAGACCTGTAAGGTAGGTTATTGAAAACTTTGTAAATCCCTCAGAATCCCTGCACCTGTACCTAGTGATCTATTGCGTCTAAAAGGGGAAAATCCCTACTATAAAACTCAAAGTAAGGGAAAATTCCCTCTCTTCTGGCTTTCTCGCTTCGGCCGCAATGGTCGAATACGAGCTACTCATCTCCTCAATATGTGTGCACTGCAACTCATGAAATATTCCGGCATTCATCATCTATATGTAAAACTGCCTCCCTCTCATCAAAAGGAATAAACAGACTCATTTAAAAAATGATGATCTCATTACAGCCATGAGTCCTAATATATATATATATATATATATACAGTAAACTTACGATATCACTCCTGGTATTGACTTGAAGAAGGGGAATGTCATTAGAAATATAATTTTTCTTTTATGTTTATTAAATGATTCTGGAACACTTTTTGCCAATTGATCTGTCATGAAGTCATGATTAAAGATAGCGCCCGAATTGAAATGGCTCACATAACCAGAGGAAAAGAAGGTGTTAAATCGCACAAACTGTCTATATAGCAGAAATGGGAAAATCCCCAAAATATTTTGTTTAGTAGGGAAAAAAAGCGGGTTCACGGTGCACTATATAACGCGCTACTTCAAAGAGTAAATCAGTATTAGCAAAGGTGGAAAGAAGAAAAAAAAAAGGTTTCGCGTAGAGAAACTGAAATAAAAGGGAAGATGAAATAATTGATTTATCATATAAATCATTTTTAAAGAGAAAAATCCCGAAGACCATAGTGAAACAGTTCTTTAGTCAAATAAAGATCTTTCTCGAATTACACACGACTTTTCTCTTCATTACAACCCCGGAAAAATCCAAAAAGAAATTCGAAATTACTTATGTAAGGAAGTTCGATGCATGGAGATTACCAGCTGCAGTTTATTAGTACGAAAATATCCATCAAAACATTTCTCAAGGTGACTGAAGAAAAACTGTTCATTCATGTTAACACCCAAGAAACTACAAAGGAGTCATTTTCCAAAGGGGGAAAAAAAAAACAAGATACATAAAATTTACTTCTCCCAAACAGTACCGAAATTTCATGTTTTTCCGTGACTTTTTTTCGACGAGCGATCCAGTGCGTGACTCGGTCGTTGTGTATGCGCGTGTAAAAACAACCCAGCGGACCACAATGACCATAAATATTCAGCGATCGGTACAATACTCCATCCACGGGATAGACACCCTTGTATGCTAATCACGGACAGAGATAACATGTCCACAGTCGTAATTACAGGAGCAGATAAACAATACGAAACTTTACTTCGAGGTCGATCAGCAATCTCTGCACGTCCCTGCCGTCTGAATCGTCAAAAAAAGGTGGATTTCTATTCCATTCTCTCGTGGGGGGTTATTGTTTTGTGTGTTTGCCGGGACCCTTTGCTTGCATGCCTGGTTTCACAGCTTTCAGTGATGTCTTCGGAACACTTGCTGAAGAAGGGTTAACCCCAATTAATAGAGGTCTTTAACTTTTCGGTATTGTACTCGAAGCGACGAAAATTTATTTTTTAATTACTCGGGCATTGTGTTCGGCGTTTCGTTTTAGAACTTTCTGTGATGTTGCAACAAATAGGGTTATATATAAACAATAAGTGGTTTTTAATGGTTTTGTCGCGCGAATAGAAAATTTATATTACTTTTTGAAAGAGGACCGTCTATTGTTTTTCTTCTTTCGAGAGCGAAGGAAAATCAAATGTATTGTGCAAAAGTTGAATTTACAACTACATTTGATTAATAAAAGATGTATTAAAATTAAAATCGCAAGAAGGCGCAATAAATACGAAAGGTGACCCCGGAAGATTAAAAGGCTTAAATATGTTTTCAAAAACTTACAAATTCGGAAGGAAAAAAAAAAAGAAACTTTGAAAGTTTGATGTTGAATGACCCCAACATCAAACCTGTTCAGCGACTACACATGTGAACTAATATGTACTTTACACAGAGAATATTTGCGTCCAAGCACGCATCAGAAACTGGAAACTACTATTTTGAATATTATTAAAACATAAAATAATAATGTGCGGTGACAAATATAATTATTATAACAATAATACAATATTTAATATAGCACATTATATGAGTCTGTAAACAGATAATGTTGAATAAATATTTAGGGATATATTTTGTCAACCACAAATAAGGATAATAAGCGTTAAATTACTGTTTATCACTTGAAATATAAAATTCTACTGCTATGGATAGAATACAATGCAGTATGACAAGCAGCTGATTAAAAATAATTTGAAAATAAGAAAATAGTTATTAAAAGTTGGAAACTTCTAATAATAAATATATTATTCAAACAGTTAAGAGAGAGATTTTCTTACAGAGTTTTCTTGGAATATATATAACCATTACTTTAAAGCTGAGATTCAAAAAATAAGTTTTTTTGTGATATCAATCATACTTAAATAAATAAATGCCCTTTAATGTACAATACATATAAAATTCAATTTTTTTTTCCTTCTCAAATTGGAATCCCTTCAGGGACGAATGTGGTGGATAATATCATTAAATCCCAATAGACGTAAAAAATCAGAATTTTTTATAATTTTTTTTAAATATATAACATATACTAGAGGATGGATCGTTAAGTTTTAAATACTATATAAGGATATCTGGATGAAATTTAGAATGCATAATAATTTACCTTTATTTACATAATGTTGTGAATTACAGCTAGTTATTAATATTAATTCGTTTGGTTTCAAGAAAGATTAAAGCAAACCGCATTATTGAGAAGAGAATTCAGATTGCAGAGTTTTACAGTGACTGTCTTCGAAAAATTAAGAAACGCTGGGAGGAATGCACAACTCTGGATGGTGACTATGTTGAGAAGTCTTAAGAATATATAAAAATTACGTTTCTATTTCGATTATTTTTGTGGTAATAAAAAAACTTTTCGACATTCCGGAATAATAATTAAAACTTTACAATTCTGAGAGATATTTCAGTCTACGACTTCCTGAAATCAAACACGAAAAGATCAATTAATATGTAGAGTAAATTTTATCTAGATTTTGTATAGTTATTTTTGTAATTTGCAGTATTTTTCATTTAATTCTGAAATATTCGCAGATTTTTAGGTTTAATAATTTTTTCATATTTGTTTTTAGAGGTCTCAAACTGTATTTTAATATATGTGTGATTTTGTACAGTTAAAAACTGTCTAATTAACATTAATAATTATTTACTTTCATACACACACACACATATATATATGAGGGTAGTTAAAAACTACTTGTTTTTGACGAGAAATAATATTGCTCAGACAAGGTGATGTTACAATTGTGAGTTGGCATTTGTTAAACCGATGCCAAAACAAATTTGGCAATGATTTATAGGTAAGTTTTGATCACTATCGTTATCATTTTGCGTCAGAGTTGTCTCGTTGGAAACCACACAACAATCCAAGTAATGGATGGCTTCCGGTGAATCTTTTCCAAAGATAGCGAAGACTGCCTCATAGGCGTAAAAATTTATGACGCCAGTTTTTCCGGGATGCGAAGAAATTCGTGCATTTCTTAACATGAGTATGTTTTGAACTCCCCTCGTGTTTAGTATCTTGTACACATTTAAATGTACGTGAACGAATGACGAGATGTCATTTTAGAACGTTTCAATGAATGTGCGAAGATGAAATTTTCACTTCACTCCGGTAACAATTCTGCAGAGCTATCAGAAACATTTTCGGAAATAGTTCAAATCTTTGCCGGTATCTCGAGTGAAATCAGACACGGTCATTCTTCTGAATAGGTTTTGTCATGACTGTGCATTCTACGTTTATTTCATTCTGCAATACCGGTGTAATTCCCTGAAGCATGTTTCCACGTTCGAACAAAGGAGAATAAGATATTGTGAAGTACACTTCTTTTTTTTTCTTTTAATCCAATTTCACCGAGTGTTTTTAACACATGGGTCTTGAGTCTATTGTGAAATATATCCCCTACATTTGGTCGAATAAGTTATTTTGTTTCATTTTTAAAATGAACGAAAGTTCGACCTGTAAGTTACAAAAAGTGTGATGCAAATTTAATTTTTCGAAAACATGTACCATGAATTTACGAAAAAAAGAATCATGCAAAATACTTAAGTAACTTAATAATATGAAGTTTTAATTACAATAAAAAAAAAAAAAATTCTTTGCAGCCATTAGAACGAAAGGTAATCCTTTCCGGTAAACTCGTTCATTTATTCTTCTGCTTAAAATGTATGTTTTACATTCCAATAAATTTATAGCACATCTTCTTCGCTAGCAGTTCGCTGAGGTATATAAAGCACAAAGACCTACGTCTTCCATAATCGTTTATCTAATCGAAATAGAAAATGCGTGACATCATGTAGACGAAAATGAAGTAGATTACAGAACGAAACGACAATGAAATAATCTCGTTTTTGTCGTCACTCAATTTCATTATTCTAAATTATCGATAGCACTTTGAATGGTAGCAAAATGGTAAGGTTAGACGTACGGTAACGTAATAACTTTCGTAAAGTAACATAAGGCAATACATAATAACTATAAAACTCCTTCTCATTCCTTAAACTTTCTCAAAGCATGATTAGCCTAGATTTTATTTCATTAACCATTAAAAAAAAAAAAAAAAAAAAAACAATTAACCTTCTAAATAAATTAGTAGTTAAACTCGCCATTGAACAATGACGCACTATCATTAGAGAAAGTTGACCTACACTTTCTAAACATACGAATTTGCTTACGTTGAGAAAGAATGAATTTTTTTTGAAACATTTTTTAAAATTTCCATTCATTAGTAGTTATAAACGAAATATAAAATGGCAATTAATCAAGAACAAATTATTATGATTGTAAATGTGAAATCAAATACTAATAGAAAAATAAAGTGTTTGAAACACAAACAGGCATTCCCGCCACAGAATGAAAATATATAAAGAAAAATAATTAAACTAGTAGAGAATCAGGAAGCTGCAAATCAAAGAATTTCTTCATTTTCTTCAAGAAAAATTAATTTAAAATTGAATTATACAATTTACTATTTAGTGATTTCGTCATCTAAATAAAGATGGCATGTCAATTACGGTTTTAAGTCGCAGAATGTATTATTTTATCGATTAAGAAAAGAGGAATAAATATATAAATTGAGCTTAAAAAAAAAACTCAAACTTAGAATCCAAACTGTTCACATTAAATACGAAACTATTTTGAGAATCTTATTTACAACACATGACTGATTTAACTTTTATTTTGGTCAGTTGAGTTCGAGGTTTAAATTACACTAGACAATTTTATGTAAAGTACAAAATTCTTGTAGAAATATTTTACAAAAAATCTGTCTGGCACTAAAACAAAAACTTTAAATTTAATGACTATATTTCAAATAAGACACTTTGAACAAAGCTGTATAGCCATACAAACAGAACAATCAAATTAGAATAAACAAGTTTGACTAATAATTAAATAAATCTTCCAGAAACACTAACACATCTCAAAGAATTTTAAAAAAATAAATAATTTCTTGAATAAAATTCATGTAAAACATTCTCAAAATTTTTCTGAAAACAAATTTCTAATTTAAAGAATACAATTATTTGAAATTAGATATTTAATAAACAAGAAAGAAGGAATTAATATTAAATAATTTTTTTTGTTCAAAATTAATTAATATAATTTCTCCACGAGATTTCTTTAAAAATTCACGAGAACTACGAGGTGGTATCGTGAAGTTTTAATTATTACTGCGAAATAACAGATATTTGGATAAAATTTAATTCTGAATAGTAATTGATCCTTGTGTATATAATGTTGTAAACTACAGTAAAAATGTTGATTTGTTCGGTTTCAGAAAAGTCGTAGATTGAAATACACCCCATTGAAAGGAAAAGATAAGAGATCTATCTCCCGAGTTCTACAATGAAAGTGTTCGAAAGGTCGAGAAACACTGGGAGAAGTCAATAAAACAACTTCGAATGTTGATTATGTAGAGAAGTCTTAAGAATACTGAATAAGAAATTAAGTAGCTATCTCGATTTCTTAGTAATAATTAAAACTTTATGGTACGAATTATAATTGATACTTAATCTACAGCTTTCTGAAACCATACAAATGAATAAGAACAGTTATAATTTACAATATTATTTATGTAAGGATAAAATAATCTGCAGAATATATTTTATCTTGACATCTCAGTTATTTCTAAGTTATATATAAAACTTGATGGTACCTCTATCGTATGTTAACATATTTATCGTGGGCAAATAAAAAAAAATATTTTATTATTTTTTGAAAAAATAAAAAGGCCGGGAAGACGAATTCGAAAGCTGAATATACCAAAAGCGGCAGGAAACCTTGAAAGTTCCGAAACAAAAAGAAAGAAAACACACACTCCGAAACACATATTCAAAAAAGCAGCGAGCCTACACGACACTGTCTAAAATAGCAGCGGATGATGTCATACCGTCACGTGCACCAGTCAAGTTTCCCATCGGTCTACCAAAGCACGATCCAATTCGCTTCTCGCGTTGTGCAACCGATTCCGCGAAACCTTACAAGAATTTCTATCAGCCTCTCTCCCCTTCAACTTACTCTTGAGGTGTGCGTTGGTAGCGAGGAACGCACCGGCACCCAAAAAAATAAACAATGCCGTCATCGAAAGTGCGTTCTGTTAGCCCACGGAAATGAGCCGATGTGCCCAGATACGTTGTAAGAAATGGTCTAAAATTAGAATACGAAATTATCAGGCGTTGGATCTTGGATGCGCCCGATAACGTTTCACAAATTATGCAGAATGTCAAACGCGAACGCGCAATGTTTTTAAAACTAAACACAGAACAGGTACTTTGCAAATTGGGTGTTATACTATTCCATTATCTTCGCATGATATTCCTTGAGCCGGTGAGGCGTCCGAATTAATACATCGATAATATTCCAAACTACTAACAATTATTTTGTTTAAAATTCTATATCCAATTTATCCATATTTTATACTCTTTCACTGTATTATTTTTTTTCTTATTCCTGAAAGTTTTGTTTCATTTCATTATACTTACAAGTAATTACTTTTTAAATAAGACTGCTTAAAAAAAAATTGGAGAATGTGTTTTTTTCCCCCCAATATAATCTATCGTAACGTTCCAATAACAAATATTTCATACAACAGACTTCATTTTTTCTTACCAAACCTCCTTAATGTTTCTCACCATCCTCCAAAAAAGAACTAAACACATAAAATTATTAAAATGTATAGAATTAAAATATATCAATCTAATATACTGCTCCGTAAAATTTTTATCAACAAAAATCATAAAATTAGTTCCTTTTGTAAGAATTTAAACACAAACGCAGCAACAATATTCGAAAGAAATGTGAAAGGACTCTGTATAAAATTATTTCTGTTCGCTAGAGAAAATAATACTGTTCTACCTCTATAATCCGGCACTTCCGCCTTTCCAACCCTGAATGTAATTCGGCATTTTTATAGACAAACCTTACAGACATTTTATGCCCACTACTTCAACAGAATAGTGTAGACTATTTATGCAAAAACAGTACATTTTATTGAAGTTTTATTTATTTCTTGGGGTTGACAATTTATTTGCATGTACTGTGTAAAATTTTATACAATAAAACATAACTATTGCACTTTAAATGTATTATTATTAATGCTTTGCCAGTAAACCGGTATTTTCGGTGATCCGGCAGTCTCCGGTCGATTACCAGCCGGATTACCGAAAGAACACAGTATTATCCTTGTTACTTTACAAAATAATAAACCATAATAATAATAAACAAAAAAAAATTACAACTAAACTTTCGCTGAGGCAAATTGCATACCAGTGTTCAAAAAGGGGGAAATCCATATTTTATATTCATAATACATTTATCAGATCTTGATATCCATTTTGCCTCACTGTCGGGGGGGGGGGGGGAACGAATCCAATTTTATTAAAAAATGCCCCCCGGGGGAAAAAAACCTTACATCCAAAACGAATACAGCATACCGTCGGCCAATTGAAGCTGAGGTCTAATTTCACCTTGAATTCACAACTCTAGGCTTTTATATAACTGTCTGCGTAAGAGTAAAAAATTTGAAAATTGCAAAATCCTGTTTTTTGTCCTCTATAGATAGCATAAATTTCATCATATATCTTTACTCAACAAAATGAGAAAAACACATGCTGGCGGTGACTCAAAAATACCTCATTCAATAAAAATTATACAGTTTCCTCATTTACGTCCGAATTCCTTCATAACTAGCAAGTCGAATTGATCTTCAGTTGAATCACATTTTTTAACCCTATTTTCATTCAAACTGATTACATAGGAATTATACATAAAACACAAAAATTCAACTTATGCACAAATAATTATTGTAAAGAATATGAATATTTATGTACTTTGTTACGCAATAAATAAAAATACAATATGAAATTATTAATTCTTTTGTGGCTGTAAATGTACAGGATCATATATCACTTAGGTTGAAGATCGAGAAGTGAATATATCCCTATCCAACCAGATTCAAATTTTACAATATTAAATAGCCATAAACAAAATCAAAATCGGTAAGTTTCGGTTTGTTTCTAGCAGCAGGGATTAATTTTGACAATTTCTCATTTTTTATGCATTTAACATTCTAAATTTATAATATTAGAAAATCTATGATTATATCCAAATAAGAATTTTATTCTTATTCTAAGGTATATTTGGAAGAAAAAAAATTAAAAAAGCAACCCACCAAATAAAGTATATCATTCAGAATTAAACAAGAATATTTTTACTGGATCGTTTGTTCTTTTTACTATTCGAACTTATGCGTTGTTTAATGGTGATTCATTTGCAGACGATAACTATTTCCTTTTAGTGAAATTAAATCGCATAAATAATTCATAATTGGTCAGATTTTTAAGATAATAAACAAAATGAAAGCATTTAACTGAGTGCGAATGCCACAAATTTAGTTTTTTTTTATTATTTTATTTGTGTGAACAATATTTTTTTTCACATTTAAAATTACAATTACTGCACAGTTTTTTAACATTTAAGTACAATTCCTTCAACGAACGCCAGTCAAAATAAACCCAAGCGCGCCAAAGAAAATTGCTTACGGAGCCAAAATATCACAACCGTGATTCTGATACCCATTTTTGAACTTGTTATTTTTTCATATTTTGCCTTTTGATTTCATCTTAATTCAGATTCTCACTCTTGGCGACAACTGGTGATGAATAGCGCAGTGCTAATAGAATTCTTTCGTCATGAATGGACTTGAGAGTGTGAGTAGTAATTTAATTACCGCCAAACTTGTTTCAGACCGTCGAGTTGCACAAATGACAGACAGCGGAAATGGACGAGAATAACGGTATATCCATTTCGCGCCCTTGTAATAAATCACACCCACTTCGCCCAGTGTTCACGACAACGTCACTGACACAAGGCTGATTACAACGTTCTTCGATACTTCGTCCCGCCATTTACACTACCAAAACTGTCACGCTTTAGTGCGCTAATCCCCAAACAGTAAATAAATAGCTCTAAAAAAACCCACGTAGTAAAGTGAAGTGAAAGAATTCGTAAACAAATCATTGCGAAAATTGGATGAAAGTTTGAGGTTTCCATGACGCTGAGATCGGCAAAGAAAGCTTCTTCGAATTATTATCCTAATCTTTTGGTAATTGTTCTTTTTTCAATGAAAAATGCAACTACCGTGAGAACTAATTTTATTTTGAATAATGATTAAAATTGCCTGGAGGGTATTTGGTTATTAACGTATTAAAGTACTTTTGCTGTTAACTCAGTCGTATAGAAAGCTAGCAAAATCGATTATCCCTGACAATATTTAACTTATTCTTAAACAAGCTTCAGATCATGTTTTTCTCAAATAATTTATTTAACAATTTCGTAATCTGAAATTCGATTTTTAAAATAATAATCTTCGTGAGTTTTTTTGGTATGTTTTGTTAGAAGATTAGAATAAATACCGAATTAAAACGGTTGATTTACATTCGCAAAACGTGAGACAAATTTACTGGATGAAAACAAATCACTCTTCAGTGAAATGGTTCTTAAATAAGCAGAACGATGAAATTCGAGAATTTCACATACAAATTAAATTTCACTTTGGTTTATATAAAAGCGAAGAATTGCTGAAATAAAATTATAATCATTTAATGAAACATGAATAATATAATCAAATCACATGTACCATAATATTTCGTTATAAAATTTCACAATTATTAATTTGTAAGACTATGTAAAATTGAGCTACTTTCTACCATTTTTCATATAGTTTCAAATCGATTACCTGAATGACGTTCCAGTCTCTGAAAATTAGCGCTGTATATGTACGAAACTTTTGTCTCAAAGTATAAACGTTCATCAATTTAATATCATATTTTTAAAAATATATTAATGTTTTTGTTTAAAGTGAGTTGAAATTACTTTTGAAACATGTTTAATATGTACATATTTAACTCGTCATACTTTTTACTATGGGTTAAAAATTCTTGAAATATATTTTGTGGTATAATAAATTTAAATTTTTATATAAAAATTGGAGAAAAAAAATAGAAAAATAATAATAAAAATTATAAATAAATTTCTATGTTTCGAAATTAGAATTCTAAATTATTTTTAAATGAAAAAATTGCATCAAACGTTAGGTTATTTTATAACATATTATTGGTTCAACTTTTGTTTTCTTTCACACTAGTATCATGTTCTTTACTATTCCTTATAATTAAAATACCATTCGTCTCATTTTTTTTCTTATTATTCATATAACTTTTCCTTATATTTTATGTAACGTTATACTTCTTTCCATTATCTTTCTGTGACAGAACACAGATTTTTACCATTATATATTTAAATATTCAGCTTTCAAAAGTATCATAACTGATCAATACCTGATAAAATGAAAGCAATAGTAAAGCAATTGGTAATTAAAAAAAACTGCCAGGTGGCCTATTGGCTGCAGGTTTAACACACTTATTTCAGTTAAACAATTGTCATGTAGAATATTTGTTTAATACAATTAACCCTCACAGACAATGTAACATATAGAGTGGAAGTTAAGAGTAAAGAAACAGACTAAATATCGGAGTCGTATAACTTGACTGAGATTCTAAATTATTGTAACCATTAGTCTATTGCATAACTCAAAGCTAAGTTATTTCAAAACAAACCAAATTTAACGCCAAATAACGCTTTAAATTTGCGTTAGGAAACTTAACCCTAACAAATAAGGCGTTAAGAAACTTAACCCTAACATGAAATCGTATTCTTTTTAAATCAAAGCAATTTTAATCCTTCAATTAAGAAGAAGAAAAAAATGTATAAATAAAATAGTAGGCATTGAACAGGCAGAGAGAGGGGAATAATCATACAATCGGGCATTCACGAATAATCATGCATGCAACGAAAGTGGTACAAACCAGACCGACGTATAATCCTAATGGGTTAGGCCTACACGTTCACTTTCGAACTTAAAAGAGAATGGGTTTCGAAGCGATCCTAATTGCGCTGATCAGGGCAAAGTGAACGCCTAAATGTTCCGGCATTTATAAAGAATAGAGAGAGTTCGCTTTTGTCCTCAATTAACGCCGGCGGGAGGAAAAAATAGAGAAAAATGAAAGTGGAGCAAATAAGAGAGTGAGAGAGGACTGAATGTGCGCTCTCACACACGTAACCTTGTGTGTGACGATGAATGGTGTTTGGGCAAGCAACCGCTAGCAAACAGAGCCTATTTTTTACTCACCACGCTCCATCAGGGTTTTATGAGTCGGCCTGGATAAAGTACACCTGAATCCACAGGTGGTTGGAATGAGGGGGCGGCTCTCAGAGTCCCCGCCATTGGAAATTACAAGGGACAAATTGTCAGCGTAGACTACCTCTATTTCGATTTCTTAGAATAACGAAAATGATCTATTACTTCTTAAACCGTACTCTATTGTTATTTGACATATTTTCTTATAAATCTACCTTTATTTTTTAATTAACGTGACATTTTGCGGGCTATGAACTCCTGCCGAATCCTATTTCATGAATCAACCTATCTTCTCACGGGAATTTCTGGTGCAGCTTCTCAAGATGAAAAATATTGAAAAGTTTTTTTTTAATTATTATTAAAAGATACAGGAGAATGAGATAATTTTACCATAATTCGTACAATGTATTAAAATTTATATGAATATATCATGTGACTTCATTCCTGTAATGATTTTTACCAAATATAAGCTTCAGTAAAACGTAATCAAGCTAAAATATTGGCTCTAATAAAACATCTTTATCTCCCTCAAGACTTAAATTTTTTTTTAATACATTGAGTGAGTGAATGTAAAGTTTATTGGCGCAAGAGCCAGATATGGCTATGCTGCGCCAAACAAGATTAAACTGTGGTCTAGACGGGAAGTTGGAAAAAAAGGAAAAAATGGTTGACAAGAAGGAGGGTCGAAAATAGAGAAGGATCGCTAGGGTATCCCGGGAGTGCGTCACCCGTGTATTTAATACATTGAAACGCATGACGTAAAATTACGTTCTTATGTTTCTATATACGAGGTCGAAAGCAATGATAATTATAATAAATATACGAACGTCTTGGAGATCGCGCTCATCAGTACCTGTTGTGCTATTCCATTTCACTAAAACCACCAAATGAACCAAAAGAGTTTGCGCTGTACTTCGTAAACTATTTGAATAAATTTGTAATGTATAATTCAAGTGTTTCCACGCGGCCCTGCATTGGGTCATGAAAGCACTAAAAACATTCAAGATGTAATCTTTCAAGAAGCATGTGTTGGAGAAAATAGTGCGAAAAGGAATGAAAAAAAATTACAAAAGCTATGTCGAACAAACGCAGCGAAACATTTTGCACTGTGGCGTGCTCCATATGTAAAATCTGTAGTAAACCCCTTCATAGGGATACATGTTTCACATGATATCATACATTAAAATATTACTAATATATGTTTGTTGTAATATTATAACTAGTTTCTAAGTGGTAGTATTGAAAAATAAGTTGTGAAAACTAAAGTGCGTTTTTCGCCTTTTTCATTTTTATTCTAACCTCCATCATAATTCTGCGTATATTCGCCGTATAAATTTTTAAAAATAGTAATAAACGATATATTTTAAAATACGATGGTAAAAATTACTTGATTATTAAATTTTTTAAGTAATCACTGCTTTCGCTCCCCTTTTTCAAAAAATTGCCCATTCTAACATCCTCGCGCAGCGAGACCCCGCTTATAATATAATAATAAAATCGAAAATAAAAATCGATATAAAAATTATAATGGTAGAGAAAAATCTATGCATTTGGTGGCAATAGAAGGATCACTATACACAAAATGGAAATACCCAATACCCGATTGAAAATTTTATCCATATTTATTTACTCTGAATTTTGAAATGATAAACTAAAATGATCGAATACCAGTACAGAAATAAAAATTTTCGATCAATGTTCCTGGGAAAATTTGTCTGTATAAGGACTTCAAATAGTCTCGAAACTAAGAGGAATCCAAAGCAAAATTTGTATTTTTATGGTCCACTGGACTTAAGTGTTTCAGTAAAAACGAGTTGATAAAATTACTTCAGTCTATAAAGGATGAGACTCGCGCGCAGCAGGTGTAACAAGTGTTGTGAGGAAGGGTGGCCAAGGCGGATGAATGCGTGGAAGTCTATGCCAAGGAAAATAAAGACTATTACAAATGTTTTAAAACACACAGACTGAACGTACGAATACGAGAAACTTGTTTTTTAATTGCATATCTCTTTTTCTATATAATTAATTGTATTGATTTGAACACCTAATTGAATGTTATTTAAGCGCAAGTAATCGATAAGAGTAATTTTTTATTTTTCCTTGCATATTTTTGTTGTGTAATGGGAGTATAAAATAAGGCCGTGATTGAATTCACCAGTTGGATTTCGGCAAATTATCATCTTTCGGTGTTTATTTTAGACATACCATGCTTTCTTTAAATGAAATTATTATGGATCATTATTTATTTGAAATACGTGTGCCACACCGTTCCTTTGAAGAGAGCTAGCTATATTGTATAATTTCAATCAAAATTTCACAAAAAAGAAAAACATTTACAAATAATATTGAAACTAAACAGTAAAGTTGATATAAACAATAAACTTTTACTTCTCTGTCCAAATTCACTCAGATAGTGTCAAAGACTTGGCATTTTATATGTAAATTTTAAAATTTCGTGTTTGTGTCTACCTTCTTATACTCCCCGAACCCCTGTTACTTTTTGCTTATACATTCTTTGTCCTCCTCCCTGCTTACAATTTCCAATCGCCGCCTACAAATGACCCGAAATGAAATCTCATTCATTCCAACTACAGAATGATGAACTACAACCTGCTCACTACTTTCTTCCTCATTAAGTACCCATTAACCTCTTCGATAATTAATCAGGGTGGGAAGAAAAATCTTTATGAGATCATCCTTCCCGTTCAACAATCAACAGAATACGAAGGCAAGTACATAGACTCAACATTCACACCTAACGATAACTTCCGAGGAAGAAACATAATTCACAAAGAGCATGACTGTCCGGTGAGACATTTCTTTCGCTTATTTCCTCACGCAGGAAAAGCATGCGACTACAACCCGGACTCGGTTTGCGCAAGAGAAAATGTCAAGGTTTAAAACTTAAAAAGAGCCTTGTCTCCCGCATCTAAAGGGAAAATAGCGGTTCTTTCTGATGGATGTACATTGTTCTTTATTGTCCTTCTGGGTTTTCCTCTCGTTCTGACGATGTCGCTTTCTAAGAAAATTTTAAAATATGTAGAAAGCTATCAGAAAATTCAAAGATTTCCCAATTCGGATGTTCGGCATTGAAAGAAAAGAAAATTTTTTCTTTTTTCTTTCTATACAAAAACCAAATCTAACATAGCACGGAATCAATTGTTCTTCAAAACCATATTCTTATTTTCAAAAAAAATACACAAAACTGGAAGGCACATAGAAGTGGTTTTCAAAATTCGAACAAGAATGAAAAAGGAACAATGAAAAAATAAGAACTATAAAATACATTTTACGAAAACTAAAACAAAACAGTTGAATAATTGAAGAATATTTTATAAATAATAAACACACGCCAACATTTTATAAAAGATAATATATAAAAAAAAATCACACAGTTTCAATCAAACCATTGTAAATAAATCCTCGTTTTCGTCGAATTATAATTAAAATTCCAAAAACCATTTTTACTTCAATGGGAAAATTCTTAGAACAATTCGTTAAACGAAAAAACATTTTTTTCAAACGCATTTCTTATCTTTAAAACAAATCAAGTGTTCCAAACGTAAACGAAACTTTTTATCATTCAAATATTTATTTTTTTTAAAAAAAAGACGTGTAATCCTGATACATCGTTATCGATTTCCGGATATATGAAACAACCGGCATGAAATAACAGATTCGCTTTGGTTGAGGTATCGAAATGGATATCAGTAATACACAGGTTCTCTTTTTTGCACGAGTCAGGTGGATATCAAATGAAATGTTGCCGTGGGAAAAATGGATGGAATAAAAACAGTTACACATATATCATGATTAAGTGAATATAATTACGAAATAAAAGTCAGGCAGATTTTATTTCCTCGTTTTAGAAGCACAAAACTCAGCTAAAACTACTTTTTTTTCGAGTGCATTTTTTCTCCCTCGTAATTAGTTTGATACGCTTAAATAAGGTGAAAATTTAAGGTACTAAAAAATATAGTTTTCTGAATGATTACAGATTTTGAAGAATTTTATTAATATTATTTATATTTTACTGTCGTAAAAATCCACAACAGATAACCCCTTCAAAAAAAAAAAAAAAAACTCCAATTTTAAGCTTAATATGGGTTTCTTCTTTACTCCTGAAAATTAGTTCCCATCTATATATTTTTTTGTTTAGAGTTTCCATTAATATTTCGATTAATCAGACTGTGTAATATTCGTAATTATTTTATACAATTTTAATTCACTTAATCTATAAGATTTTACATCCGTATAGGATATTTTTTCACCTTTAACTTATTGGTTCTCATTGTTAAATAATGTTTTACATTTTCCTCTTATTAAACAGGTTTAAGTTTTTAAAGACGTATTTAGTTTAAAAACAGATCTCAAACTACATAATTTAAAATTTTCTCAGTAATAACAGGGGGGATGTATATAAATGAGATTTTGAAGCAATATTTTTTTAATTCATCATTAATCTCGGTCATAAATTCAAACACACATTTAAAAAAAAATCTTCTAATTCAAAGAAGATGTAGAATGTAGTTGAAATTTACTAGTAAATATTTCATATTTAATTATTTCAATAATTGGGTATCGTTTCGTTTCAGTAACCATATTTTAATAATTTTCATCTCGGAAAAAAAAAGCACATTTACCAGAACGATTTATTAAAAATAACATTATCTGACTTCGTTCACTATAAAAATATTTTTAAAATCACAGAACCCCATTTTAGCAATGCTTAAATTTTACAAGCCCACAGTTTTGTCTATATCTTAGTCCGTTTTTTAATCAAATACATATGGCACAATTTTATTTAGATATAATAAAAGTAACTTAAACTTCTCTTATCCCTAACGGCCAAAATTAAATTAATCGGCCAAAATGAGTAATATATTTTCTCAATTTAAGTCAGCAAAACAAAAATCTTTTGATTAATTTAACATAAATCAAATTTTAAGACTTCGATCTAATTATATTGCATTCAATGCCCCATGAGGATATCATCAAAAATTATCTCCTCCACTGTTCTAAAGTATGTTAAAAAACCAGTTTTCGATATTAACAGAAAATAGAATAACACGCACAAATCTGTGAAATTCGAATTTTTTAACTATTATATACTTATCCTAAACACACGAAATTTGCGTTCAAATTGCTAGTAGATAGCTAATAAGTATTCTAACTGTCCTGTTCTCACAGACAATATATTGTATTTTTATTCTATATGACCCTGGGATTCCTAAAGATAGAACACGATCGATATATTCTAAGTCTGCGAATTCATGACAGCAATTGATGGGCGTTTACTCTTGAATGTCTATATAAGTATAGTTCGCATTTCACATAAATTCGTAATAACTTGATTTGGAAAACATCAAATTCACCTTTTTCATTTCTTCAACTGTAGTTGTATCGAAATATTATTTATTATCAAGACTTATGTTCAAATAATCGGCTCCAATTGTATAATTAATTATTACAGACGATTATTTCAGAAATAAATGACAGATGTATACCGTTACTTTAAAGTATCTTATTACTTTTAAATTAGATTCCTAAATTAATATATTATTTTAAATTTTGCAACAGTTCCGTTGTTTTCAGAAAACAGATTACACAATTATCCATTTTATTTTTAATTGCCAACAATCTTGTGAGGTTTTGGAATCTATTCCCCATTTTCGCAAAAGCAGAACGACAGTAAAAAAAGGTGATTTATTTGGTGACAATATTGTACACTGAATCACATTATAAAGTATCATTGATAACACAAATAAATGGCAAGTTTATTATGTGGTATATGGAAAAAAAATTACTGATTAATTACGTTTATATGAACAGATACCACCATCACTTATTTGGCGCGTATGTGGAAGGCATAATATACGAAAAATATGCGTTAATTTTTTTTTTTTTTTTTTCACCTCAAAAAAAGAGCGTGCTCTTCTTTGGTGTGTTTCATAAGTTACGGCTGAACACTTTTACTCTATCAAAACAAAAATGTTTCCCCTTTGAAAATACAGAGAAAGTATGTGACCTTGTGAATTAAACTATATTTGATTTAACGCTCTGGCGGCTTTTTCGTTAAAATGGGGCGGACGGGGAGGGCATGTACAGACAGCCTTTCGCGCTAACCGCCTGTTCTTTTGGAGTGGTGAGGATTGAAGCTTTTAGAGTCACAATGTTCCAAAACGATAAATGAAATTTTATTTGTTTTGTTAATTATTTCTCATCGAGTCTTTTTTTTTTTTTGGCATCCCTTTTTTTTTTTTAACGTTTTTTTTTTTTTTTTTTTTTTTTAATGTTCCATCTTTCAGAAGAGCTTAAGGAAGATGATTCAGGTGTCGACAATATTCAAGGACATTAGGAAAAATAACGAACGCTTTTAAGATATCTATGAAATGCTACCATATATTTTCAATTTAATACACGTCAGAAAAAACTATTTATGAAGAAAATATTACTCTCGTGACTTATATAAAAAAAAAATCCATTAAAAATCGTCTGCCTCACTCATTACAAAACAATATAAGTAAATTAAAGAATAAAATGTACACAACTAAAAAAAATGTCTGCTATACACATTATTAAAGAAAAACACGAGTAAAATGTAGAATAACAAATGATGATTAACATTTAACGATTTAATTTTGTTTTGAGAAAATAATGCAATTAACATTTCCAATTTCGAATTTTCTTCATGTCATAAATTAACTAAATGAATCACGAATTCACTAAATGTCATAATATTGCTCATGTATAATTTCTGCATACTTCAATTAATCTGTAACTGTACTTTTTATTTTCTGTATTTTTTTCGAAAGAATATAAGCTTTGATGTTACTAAGACAAATAAATAAGAAATAATTTCAATAATATTTCAAAAAATATATACATAATAAATAAAATGCAGTAATAAAAGAACGAAATAATACTATTTGATTTAAAAATAAATGGACTAAAGTTCATTTATAGAATAAAAATTCTATTTCAACTGTAACAATAAGAGCAATCCTTCAATTTTCAAAATTTTGTCTGATCTTTTCCTTGATTGATTAATATCTTACATTTTGTCGTTCTTACAAACGATTTAATTTTTTTTTATGGAACCTTAATACACAATGAATTACGCTAAGTTTTTTACATCAATGAAAATAATGTCAACATTTATTTGTAAATTAAAACAATCAACGACATAAATGCGTACAAATTATAAAAATATTTTAATATCATGCAATCGAACCTTGTTTGTTTAAGTTATTTTATTTTTCAAATTATGTCTTCTATTTCAAAAAAATTTACTGTAAATCATTCACAACATTAATATGCATTGATAAGTAACACAGGATCAAAACATTCAGCAACCAATATTTAAAATTTCATAAAACATTCGTTGTTTTTTTTATACAAATTATAAAAAAAAAATTCCACTTACCTTCTCTTATATTCTAAGGCAAGAGTCTTATAGTAACGGATTGCATCCTCTTGACTTGAGAAACTTGGTTCGCTCATTTTGACAAATTTAAAAAAAAGGAACACTTCGGAATAATAAAAAAGCCACTCGGAGGGGGGAAAAAATTAAAGCGCAGTATTTTTTTACGATGTCATCTTTTACTTAAACATTAATCATCACAAATTCACTGAGCACCAATTTGAAGGAATAAAAAATACTACGATTTAGAAAAACAAATCAGAGACGTCTATGCCTTTGTTAAAAAAAAAATAATAATAAAAGGAATGAAAATAAATATAAGGGAGAAAAAAAAAAGTGATGTGCGATTCAAACGGATGAACTGGAAGATGCGAACGTAACCCGCGGAAGCTCAGACGTTTGAATGACCGGTTCGTTCCGTTGACGCGATAGGAACTTGGCACAAGGCGACAATGGCGCTTCGGGAAGTGTGCCAAATCGCCAAGAATGAACTCGCATTCGGAAGAGTTGGATTTTCTTTGCCAAGGAAAATAATGGGGATAGAAATTAAGAACATACTTATGTTTCACAGCGTGTAACATGCACTGAATTGTTGGAAATTTATAATGGGGATTTTCAGGTCATATTCTCTTTATTGCTCGTTACAGTAAATTTTCTTTTGAACATTTATTTAACATTCGCCTTTTGGGAAAGTTAATTTTTTAGTGGACTGTATTCAAATGCATGATATCTAGCTTTCAAATACTGGTTTGTTCGTATATATTTCTTTTGTAAGCAAAACGAAACAAAATGTTTGGATCGATTTGGTTCCGATATGAGTTTCTGAAGAATAAGGATTTTTGGTTTTGTCCATTTTGCTGGGAATGAAGAATTTTTGTATTATCACAAATACAATTTGGGTAATATGTTTGGTTTATTTATTTAATGGGTTTATCTGGAGCGACAAAATCTGTTTGAAGGTCCTTTAAAATATTCCTTTAATTTAATAAATATCAATGGACTTCCTCTTAGGCAAGAAAGTTCTGATCATTTTTTTTTTATTAACTACTTATTTGTTCAAAAGTTCTCGGAAAAAGTAATAATGAATATATTTGATATTTTATTGATTGGTTGGTTTTGTGGGATATAGAGCCACAAAATCTATTACATTCCTTTGATATTTCATATTAAAAAAGAATTAGTTTATTGTTTTGATTTATTGATAGATTTTGGTTGAGTCGAATTTAGAAAGAACGCGAAGACTATTGGGGATGATGGACTTCGTAATTTTTTAGTCTCGGTCAAGAGACGAGGACGACACTTGAGCTTGCAGCTCTCTTGCCAAACTTCCACACCACCTGAATAGATTTAACGTGCATCAGCCCTGCTACGCGGCGGATCTTTAGTATCATTACGGCTCGAACGTAGTCTCAACGGGTTCGAAGTAAAATAATTTTTTTTAATGTTATATTCAAAATTATAAACCTTTTGTCGTTTTCCGGGAGCAGTAGCCATAGTCATAGTCGCGGACTCTCGACCGGCGTTGTTTTCGTCGAGAAGAGAGTTCAAACTTGGAGGTCAACAAAGACTCGCCATGTAGCAAGGCTGATGTAAGTCAAATCTGGTTGAATTATCAATTCCCCCTTTGGCGTGGTGTAGAAGTTTGGAGAGAAAGGTTCCATCTCCAATATCGTTCTCGTCACTTGATCGAGGTTCAAAATTATGAAGTCCGTCGCCAATAGCCGTAATGTTGCTTCTACGAGTGACTATAAGGAAGAATTTCATCACAATCACCTTGTCATTTTTTTTCCATTGTCGTCATTTCCAATTATATATATAAAAAAGGGAACTACTGATATATTTACTATAAATGCAAGAATTTTGCTATTGCTTCTGGTAGGGGAATGATCATGATATCGAACTCACGGCCGAGATGTTTCGTTAGAGACCTTTCGTGCAGAGGGACTGATGATGCCTCGGCTTAAATCCCTCACGTTGGTAAGATGAGGAATACAAGAGAGTGAAGTGCCAACTCAGGTGTCGTCATCGTCTCTCGATGCCGCTTAAAAGGACGATGTTCTTACTGTGTTGCTTTTAAGTGCTCTGTTGGGGCCGAGTGGTTGGTGGACGAGCTCGCGGAAACCATTGTTGCGATGAGTTAAGGGTTCAAGTAATGATTGCGCTTAAAACCACCGTCTAGTGTAATTGATGTTCTTTGAATCTGTCTAGGTTCCAAGTCCTCCTGTCAGCATGGTGTGGAAGTTTGGAGAGAGGAGTTCCAATTCAAGTGTAGTCCTCGTCATTCTAAACAACGAGGACCGTCACCAATAGCCCTCATTTTGTATCCAAGTGCTATGTAAATAAACTGAGAAATAATCCGACATCGTTATTTTCCACGGAATTTATAACAGAATGATATATTTTTTTAGTTATAGAATTACTTCGTATAGTTCACAGTTTCCATATATATATATATAATCTTAAGATCTCTATTACTCTATTATTTACAAAATTTTCGAACGTGGAATTTGGTTTTACGAATTATTAGCCCTTCATGGGGCTATTGTTTTTTTGGTTGGACGTTTTAGCGCACCAGATTACTTTTCAATTTTTTTATTGTTTGCTTCAATTTTAATCATAATTAGCTTAAATATAATCAATTTAATAATTTATCGTTTGCTTCAATTTTAATTATATTTAGCTTAAATATATTCAATTTAATAATTTATCGTTTGCTGTAATTTAAATTACATGTAACATAGCTGATATAAAATTCAGTTTCATAATTTATCGTTTGCTTTATTTTTAATATCGGAAAAGTTTACTATTGACCATTTCTCGATGTTTCATCGTTTACTTTAATTCTTTTATATTTAATTGAGTAACATAATAATAATTATAAAAATAGTGCATCTTGGGCGGCTAAATCTGTTCTTTGCAAAACTTCCTATGGAACTTTTTTTTGTAGTTTTTTTGAGTGATTGTTCATTGATATCGCACTGAGAATCAACACGAGGGTTACTGGCGACGGAACTCATAATTTTGAACCTCGGTCATGCGCACGAGGACGACATCTGAGCTGGCACCACCCTCTCTAAATTTCTACGTCAGGCTAACGGAGGGACCACGACCAGATTTAACGTATATCAGCCTCGCTACACGGCGGGTCTTTAGTGGCACCGAGTCTCGAACCCGCGACATGAAGAAAACAACGCCTGCCCAATGTAAGCGACCATGACTATTGGGCTGCTCCGGCCACGTAGCTCTTTTGAATTCCTTCTTAAAAATCGACTTTTTTAAGGATATTTCGCTCAGAGGTACAGTAATTCGAGAATCACTGGTTTAGCGTTATTCATTTTAGTTTCTGCTCATTCTTTTTCATCCTCGAGACATTTACATATTTTTGGGTACAAATATATAAATGAACCTTTCTTAAATAAAATTTGTCTCCTATTGATATCATTCTAAAATCTCTGTATAAATAAATCTACGTAGGCGGATAAAATCCAAGGGATATCTTTCGAAAATTTTTATTACGAAATGAATTGATCACGAGAGCTTGTAAACAGCATGATTATCGCGTAGATTCACAGAATATGAATGGAAATTATTTCGATCTGAAATTTGTTTATAATGCGTATAATCGCGAAATATCTCCATACACATCCCGTACCAAACACCAGTCGGCACTTCTGAAACGAAAACACGTGGGCGAAAGTTCATTTCTAAAAGAAAAATTATAAAACTGAACAACAATTATGTAATGGTGATTGTTGTGAACGGAATAAAATGGAACTTGAGGTTTTCACATAGACTTACTTT
Organism: Nephila pilipes; assembly: GCA_019974015.1. NCBI lineage: Eukaryota > Metazoa > Arthropoda > Arachnida > Araneae > Nephilidae > Nephila > Nephila pilipes. Next base: position 197,816 of record BMAW01026375.1, read on the forward strand.
TACCTTCTTTATACTTTGACTAACAAAGCTGGCACCGTGTCGAGTACAAGTTATAACCCTATATATGTGTGAGATGAATTTTAAGATATGTTAATAGTGGCAGTTAAGAGACTTGTCTGGTTTACATTCAGCACGATTTCGATTCATTTGTAGCAACCCACAGATAAAAGAGCTCTGGAAATAAAACAAACGCAGCAAACAATCTGAATGCTGATAATGCAGATGGCTACAATATTACAACAGCGCTCTATTATAAGATGCAAAATATATCTTATTTAATGAGCTAAAGCAAGAAAATAAAATAAGAATTAGTTTTCGAAGTGAGTTTCACTTTCATCTGACTTCCGACGTCTGGAATGGGGAGATATATTATAGCGTGTGAGTGAATTATTTAAGTGTTGAATTGTAGCAACATCAAAAGTATCACGAAATTTCGAATAAGAATTGAGAGATTATTTTGTTAAATGCAATTCATTAATCATTTATATCAGAATTAAGTATAGTTTTTTATTAACGTTGCACTAGAAAGAACACGAGGGCTATTGGCGACGGACCTCGTAACTTTGAACCTCGGTCAAGTGACGAGGACGACACCTGAGCTAGCACCCCCTCTCCTACTTTCCACACCACGCTTTCGGGAGAACTTTGGGCCTTTTAACGTGCATCATCCCCTGCTACACGGTGGGTCTTCAGGGTCCAAGGATCGAACCCACGACTGAACGAAAACCACCGGCCACGAATCCGAAACCTTGGCCACTAGGCTACCGCGGCCACTTTATATCAAAGAGACAACTTATAAAAGTACTTTTCTCACTTTTTCTGGAAATTTTCCTTTTCGTAAAAGATAGTGTGCGTGAGTAAAAGTGAAGTTTAATGGGGCAAGAGTGAGATGTGGCTATGCTGCTCCAAACAAGATGTAACTGTGGTCTAGACGTTTAAAAAAGTGGAAAAGGGATAACAAGTTTGACAAGAAAGGGAGGGGGAGTCGAAAATAGAGAAGGATCGCTAGGGTATCCCCCAAGGGGGTACGTCAGCCGTGTTTACCAAAGACAGTAAACCTCACGAAAAAGAAGGAAAAAATCAGTAGGTTGCCTTGGCATCATCGTAACAAATAATAATTTTAACAGAAATATATTTACAGTTTTTTTCACACAAAGAGGCTTAGCGTATTTAGGAAAGTTCGGTCTGAGATGACCTATTCGATTGATTACTTACTAACGTCGCACTTAGATGCAACATAAAGGTACTCTTGACCAAGTGATAAGGACGACATTTGAGCTGGCACCTCCTTCAAACTTTCACTTTAACACATCCATCAATAACTCCCGAGTCTAACATTGAAAACAACATTTTTTTTCCAAAATTGTTTTTTATTCATCAACATAACACCTTTTGTTAATCACCTTTTAGGGTGATACAATCGTTCCAACGCTTTTCCAAATCTTTTTTTTTTCCCCAAATTTTTCTCTCTCTCTCTTTTTTTTTTTTTTTCCGCAAGAAATCTTTTTTGTTGCGAGTAAATAGCGATAAACAGCTTTCTGAATCATCGACTCGTTGCTGTTTTTGTTCCATCGATAGCAATCGCGACACCCACTTGGAAAAAACCTTTTTCACTTCACTTCAAAAAACCTTTTTCAGTAAATACACTTCCATATGATATCTGTGTCATCTCTGCAATCTCACGGAGCTTCACTTTACGATCTTTCATTATAATTTTTGTCACTTCACTCACATTTTCCGGTGTAACGGCTTCCACAGGTCTACCCGAGCGTTCCGCGTCATTTGTGTCGGTACGACCACGTTCAAACTCGGCAAACCACCGACAAATCGTTGCTTTTGATGGACAAGAGTCCGGGTAACATTTTTCAATCCATTGTTTCGCTTGCACGGTGTTTTTACCCATTAAAAAACAATGTTTTATCAGAACACGAAACTCGGTTTTTTCCATTTTTTAAACAAACTGCAAAACGACTTTACTCCAACCTCGATAACTCAGCTGTTTCTGGTCCGATCGACTTAAAATTTTGACACGTTTCAAGCAAAGGTTAGTACTCTAGAAAGACCTGGTTACTGGTTTACTACGAGCGCCATCTCTGGGTTAGTCTCGGAACTTATTGATTGATGTGTTATGTCAACTGGTGGGCTTGGAGCCTTACCCGATTTAATATGCATCATTCCCGTTGCCACGACGGAACTTAAGTCTCATCAATGAGTGAGTGAATGCTATTTTTTTGATGGTACGAACGCCAGGTGTGGCCATGCTGCGTCAAACAAAGTAAAGCTATGATCTGGACGAGTGAAAGAATTAAAAAAAGATTTTTCAAAAAATCGGTTGATAAGAAGAAAGGTAAAAAAATATAGAAGGATTGCTGGGGTATACCGGGTCATCCGTGTTTATCAAACTCCAAGGGATGGAAAAAGATCACTAGGGTGCCTGGGGATTATGACGCCATCCCTATCTTAAAAAAAACAAGCTCCCGAGATCCCTCAACCAGGAAGACCACCCCTGATACAATCCCAATGGACTTTACCCCCAGACACTGAGTACCCATTTAAGTTGCATCTTACGACATGCATGAGCTACAATGTCTATTGTGGTCTGAGCCGATTGGCTGAAGTGAGTAGGGGTGGGCTGGGCTATAATTTTCATGTTGTTTGATTCTGTGAATTTTAGTAGTTTAATGCCTCTTGGGTGATAGGTATTGCATTTCCATTGAGTATGTTTAGCATTGAAGTCTCCACTCATAATGTTTGGAGTTCCTACTTTTAATAGTTCTTGGAGGTCATTCGCGATATGAGAAGTTAAATTAGATTGGGGTGGAATGTAAACTGAGGATATGAAAATTGTTTTTTCCCTCGGAGGTGTGATAGCAACGATCGTTGCTTCAGACACTCGTAATCGAGGGGTTGGAATCCTGTAGTGTCGGAGAGAATTTTTAATGAGAATTGCAGTGCCGCCTCGTGCATGATTCGATCGATCAGGGAGTGCTCTGTCATTTCGATAGATTGTGTAGTTTGCAATTTTAAATGTATTTTCTGATCTCAAGTGTGTTTCTTGTAATAGGATAAGATCGGGGGGGGGGGGAAGGGTGCTTGTCTATAAAGTCCCGCTAATCACTGAAAAATTTAATAATACCCTTATCAACCACCCAAACCCTTCAATTCAGCAAATCAATCACTACATTCGTAATTATAGAACCCCAACAAGCTTAGATTAATTCTTATATATACTTCCTTAACTCACCATACCCTCAACCAATAGGAAAGCTTCCTCTCCCCCTTAGAGGAAAGAGGGAAGTTTCTCCTAACCATGATAGAAAATTTCTCAGTACTCGAGTAGCTGCTCCCTGATTGGACAAGCGCTATCATAGCCCCACCCACCCCCCCTCACTGCTCACTCACTAAAGTTCATAGAATCTTAAACTCAATAAACTTTTATAACTTAATGCAATTAGTTGATAATATTTATATCATTTATTTATCTCATTAGTAACTACTTAAAATTGTGCAGCATCCATTTTTACCAGGGTATTGTAATAGCATGTAATCAGGTTCAACTCAGATGAGAGATATAGACTCATTCTGGGTTCGGCGCTCTATATAAACCTTCAATACGAGCTACAGTGGGACCATTCTTTCACATCTGGTTACCACACAAGTGTAGTGACATCAGGGCTCGAAACCACGACTCAACAAAAACGACACTGGTTGCGAGTTCACGACCTTAATCAATTGACTAGCGTGGCCGCCCTGGTCTTTTTCTTTCCCACGGGGCTTACTGTTTGTGGTAAACACGGCTGATGCAGCCCCGAGGTACCTTAACGATCGTTTCTTTATTTTCGACTATTCTCCTCGTTAATCAATGTTTACCTTTTATTTCCCTTTTTTTTTCTGAGGTCCAGATGACAAATATACATCTGGGATACCTTAGCGATTCTCTTCCTTGTCAACCAGTTTTTATCTTTTTTTTTTGTGTTTGTTTTTGTTTAGATGGCAGTTTAAACAGATGTTTTGCGCAGCTGAATCGGATTGGGCGCATAAGCCCTAACTGTCATACTCAGTGACAGATGCACATTCTTCTTTGACTCAACTTTACCAAGGAATTGTTTATTGTTGTCAATGCTGATTTTATGCGTTTTGCGCCCGTAAACATTGATTTTCACTGATTCATTAGGTTTTTTTTATAAAATATTTGTGAGTTAGGGTTTCTTGAAATTGGATGAGTAGTGGTTAGGATTATATACAATGCATTCATTTTCCTGTAAAATTATGTTGAACAGACCAGAGGGTGTACAAGAGAATCAAACATTCCTTAAGATTTTCATTACATTTCTTGAAGAAGCTATGATTGCATCGAATTTCTTCTTCAACAAAAGTCCAATTTCTTAATAATTTTTTGTTAAAAGTCAAATTCTTCATGGAATTAAAAATTTTCAACTAACACTATATATGTGTGTGTAATAATTTTTCATTGAAATAATAACTTATAATTTCCTAATTTTTCCATTCTCTATCTCAAAAGTAAAAAGATAATTCATAATTTCTGATGCAATTCTAAATTATCCTTTAATTTATGAAATCACGCGCTCATAAAAATCTTCTGATTAAACATTTCCCACTATCGCAGAGCTGTAAGAAGGATCCCTACTAGACTATTTGGCTCCAATCAAAATCCTTGAAAGATCCCTCCATCCTATACCATGAGATTACCACATGTAGTAAAGAAATCCCTCCATATAAGCTCGAAGGCAAGGTAAAATTTTTTCTCTTATGTTCTCCCCAAGGTGGCGAAGCTACGCCTCTTGCACTATTCATTTACAAATTTTAACCTCTCTCTCTCTCATCAAAAGGAATAAATGCACCTTTTCTGAACTGATGTTCTCATTATAGTCAAGACTTCGAAGGTCCCCTTTTTACTTGTTCATAAACTTTTGTGCATTACACACATTCACACACGGATACACACACACACACACACACACACACATATATATATATATATTGGTGTAAGATGTTTTTTACCCCATGGAGGGGAAGAGAGTAGTTGATCTTGCAGTGCTAGCGGCTGTTTCGAACCCTGAACCAGTGTGTCCGAAGAAAAGTTGCCCGGTCGATTTTTGCTGCACCTTTAGCAACCAGGCTGAAAAATACGTCTCTTTCGGGCTAGTTAATAAGGTGTTTTAACTTCTGGCGTTATTGTTGAAGAGGGTCGCTGCATACTCCCCCTCCAGTATCATCCTGATGACACGAAGAGAAACATTGACATTTGTAGAGAATGTTGCTTTTTCAGCCATTACTGCAATTGATGTACATCCCCTCCCTTTTCAATTGAATTTTGCTCGGAAAGTTTCCATTTGAGTCATAGGCGGTCTTGAGTTGAGTGACAGATCTCGTCGATATGTGCGCCAGAGCCGGAATATCAGTAGTAGTGATTTATGTGCGGTTGTCTTAGCTGGACATACAGAGACAAGTGTTTTGTGTCGGGGCACATGTAATCAGTAGTTAAAGGCTGTATCAAACCCTGGACCAGTGGGTCAGAAGAAAAGTTGACCGGTCGCTTTTTGCTGCGCTTTTACCAACCAGGCTGAAAAAGACGTCTCGATCGAGCCAGTCAACGAGGCATTTTAACTTCTGGCGTTGTTGTTGAAGAAGAGAATCATTGCAATATATCAAGTATTTCCTGTTCAGAATCCATTGCCATTTAATAACTCTACTTTTGCTTGGGTGCTTTTGTTCTAACTCAGCAAATGATAATAATCTAATGTAAAAATTCTTATGGTAGGAATTTATATCAAGTGAGTCAAATGCATTATTATTAGATAATTACTACATTAATTTATTAAGAAATAAATAATGTAAAAATTAATAAATCAAACAAAATATTTTTTTTTTGAATTTATTTATCGTCTAATTAATTAACATTTCATATTAAATGATATTATTTGATAAATAAAACTAATTGCACTTTATTTATTCACGTTGATTGTTGGTTTTATGGGATATGGAGCAACAACGCTTATTCCCTTTATTGATATACTAATCGTAAATTTATTTTAATTTTTTTATAAACTGCATCTGAGCTGATTGGTTAATTGCTAATTAACATCATGAAACAACACGAAGGCTGTTGGCGTTGGGCCTCTTAATTTTTAGCCTCATTTAAGTAACAACAACAGAATTGCCCCATCCTCAACCCATACTTTCCTAACTTCCACACCAGCGACAGATTTCATGTGCATCGAGTCTGCTACACGTTGTTAGGGGCTGATGCACATAGAATCTGCTGTAACTCAAAAGTTTCTCTTCAGGATAACATGGAAGTTCTGAGAGTGTGTGTGAATTCAAATGTCGTCTTCGTCACTTGACTTCTTTTATTTATTTTTATTAATATCGCACATGAAAGCATTACGAGAGCTATTGGCAACAGATTTAGTAATTTTGAATCTCGATCAAGTGACGAGGACGTCATTGGATCTGGCACCTCTCTCTCCAAACTTCCTCTCAACATCAAAGGGAGGAATGGAGCCTCGAAGATTTAACAATAATCAGCTCTGCTTCCCGAAGAGATTTTGGTGGCATCAGGACAGTGGCCATTACCCAACAAAGGTAATGGCCGCTAACACTAGGCTACCTATGCCTTTTCCTCACCTGTTCGAGGTTGAAAATGACGAGGTGCATCGAAAATAGCCCTCGCACTGCTTCCAAGTGCAAAGTTGATAAAACAATTTTCATTTTTCGGAATGGAACTCAAGAAAAAAAATCAGACCCATTAAACCAATTCTACGAAAAATATTCCTTTCTTTTTATCATTGTAAATTTTAAACTGTGTATTTTATGCATATCCATTTCAGATAACTTTTCTAAATGCCAGAATATTAACACAGAGAGAGTTACTGTTGAATTGCTGAAATTGCTTGGGTTAAGTCTGATAGGAAAACGTAAATAAGATTTAATCTCTGAATAAAAAAAATTCTCCAAAATAAACACAAATACATATCTTCCATTCGTTCGGTATAATTTGACGGGAGCGCCTCACATGAAAGAGAAATAATCAAAAAAATCAGCAATTTTACTATTATTTTTCGTGCACAATTCCACCGAAACATACATCCCATAAAAAAAAATTAATTTTGACTCTCGATAAAGCAGACCAAACATCGCGAATGTCTGCCATAATTTAGGGATAACGCAGTTTTTCTACAGTGGCAATGACTGAAGGAAGAGAAAAATGCCTTAATAATAATAGTTCTGGGAACAGCGCCTAATAGGTTTGGTTTTCAAAGAATCATTTTACATGCTTGGATGACTCATCGCCATCGGCAATGCACCAATCTTCACTTTATCAAAATAAAATTCCCTTCGAAAAAACTCATTTTGAGATTTTCCCATTATAATTTTTCTATTGTTTTAACTCGATAAATTTCAAGGAATATTTTTAGATTTGTAATTTTCGGTGGCTAATGCAATGCCTGCGATCAGTAGAAATTACACAATTATGATATGCAAGATAAATATAAAGACCAGGAGAATGTTTGATCTATTTAATATCGCCGTTCTCCATCGAACAGAAAAAAATGCACACAAATTTTTCTTAATATTATCATTGGTAAGGGGAAAAAAAAGAGCAAACTTGAAAATAAATATTTTTCTTTCTCGGTCCGACAATTTATTTTTTTTGAAATCTTAGCGAATCAGCAACAATCCAGAAGCAGTGTTTTTTTAAAAAACTGTTTTGAAAAATGAGCATTCATAAAAGGATGGTTCAATGCAAATATTAATTTTGTGTCCGCGGTCCTCTAGTGTTCCCCGCGGTTTTCGAACCACGATGCCAGTCATTACTCGTCGAGTAGCTGGGTTATGGTCGGTTATTTTTTGACACAAAAGTTAAAAAATAGTTTGTAAAAATAAACATATATGAGTCGCATACTTTTTAACACATTTAGTACATGAAATCAAATTTCTAATTAAGGCTCCCGTCTACCCGCCATTTTGATTTCATCAGCTTAATGTT
>BMAW01026386.1:0-13291 GCA_019974015.1 Nephila pilipes
ATATATATATAATATACATATATATATATGTATATTATATATATATATAATATACGTATATATATATTATACTGCTAGAAAACTATACAGCAAGAAGTTAGAGCTGCTGAGTTTTATCAGGCCAAATTTTATGCTGGTCCCCAGTTTGTAATGAAATATATGTTACTATTATGTACTGCTGCCAATATAAATCTGTCAGATAATCAGATCTGTTAACAGAGTCAAAAATTAAGGGCTCTGATAAGAGATCCATTATAGTTAAACATCTGTTATACAATCAAATATATATTAAAACTATTTTGTCAATAGTTCCAAACAATTTTAATCAATGGTTTATTGTATAATATTGTTTCATTTTGTGTTTAATGATATGTAATATGTCTTAACACAATTTTTTGATTTGTTGCAGGAGCTTTTCGCGATTTTAATTTTAATTAAAACCAGGATTTTTTTTTCTGATTGTATTTGAATTTCCGATTCTTTTCCTACCGAATTAAATGTGATCTAAGTATATGAAATGAATTTAAAAAGTATAGAGAATAGGAGAGAAGATAGTGATACATAAGTCACGGTTAATGTAATATAAATGTACTAGGGAGGTTCAAAAATACTTTCATTTGTAACGAATGACATCATTAAGGAAAATTGTTGTTACCTTTGGGTGCTGCCATCTATTAAATGGAACCGAAACAAATTTAATATTGATCGTAAGTTTGTTTTGATTTGGTTGTCACTTGCTGTCAAATCAAAATTTATTTGTTGGCGCATCGAGTTTTCGACGTTATTTTGTGTCAAATTGTCATCGTTGATGAAACCCATATTCATTGTTATACATGTAGGATCTTCCAGCCAATTATTAAAGAATTAATTTTATTTTCTAATGTACTGTAAAACCAGTTCCTCCGATACTCGATAGATTACCCCACGAATCAGCTTCATGTGATAACTCATGCAGCGCCACCTATTCCGGAAAAAAACTGAGTGACACTTCGTTCTCGTTCTCTCTTTCCCCCACATTCCACTTCTCTCCTACCTCACATTACCCGCGTCGTAACTAAACTCCGAATGCCAGAGTGCGTTCCAGCACCCTTCGCCGGTAAGGGTTAAATGAGGCAGCCATCTATTTTGTTCCGATGAACTGGTCAATTCGTCATCATCTATTGTAAATACTTTTCACTGTTCATCATCTCTTCAAATAAGCGAAGTACTACAAGTTGAGCCTCATCATTGAATTTCTACCAAAATCACATGTAATCTGGTAATGGAATTACCCCCCACCAGGACAACCAAGAGCAAACCATTGTAGATTCGGGATGTATAATCTCATCACCCTATAGTCTACATACATTGTAAAATAAGCAAAAATAAATACAATGAGTTGCTCTCTTAGAATTGAGACTTAGATAGAGACTGTAGAACTGAGACTTAGACAGGTGGTCTAGTGAGTCCTTATGTTTACTAAAAATAAACTATTTTCAAAGTTACGAGCACCATCTCTTGGATTTTCTTAGAATTTGTTGAACAACCTCCGTAATGTTCTTTTTCTTGTACCGTTTTAGCAATTGCATCTTCCCTGCATTTTAATTTATATGTGACACATTTTATACCTTATCAACTACATATATTGTTCATTCACTAATGATAAATAAATTATTCTTCTATTCCTCTCATGATCTATGAATCCGTTAAGGTTTTGTATCAATAAAATGCATCTCAAATAATTCGAGAAAGAAGTGGGAAATTGGATAATTAGTAAAATAACTAATTCACATACGCTTCTCAGCCGATATTCTACAGAAGGCTGGAAATCATTGCTTATAATTTTGCCCTAGACTGTTTAGTAATTGTAAAAACAGGAGGTAATTGTAAACAGATAAACAAAAGTAAATACTTTATTTTTTTAAATTTTCGTTATAAGAAATGCTAAAGAAGGATAGTAATTATTTATTTTGATGGGTGAATAATATATATTTTAATGTCATTAATTCAAAAATAAGGAATGAAAGTGAAACCTACAAAATCTGTTTACAATTACTCTGCGAGACAATACAACTTGTGACGGTGGCCCATTCCTGTTAGCCTCTTGTGCCATAGCTAAACTTAATGCTTTTCTAGCACTAAAAACCAATAAGTTGATCAAAGAGATGTTAGAACAATAATCACAATATTTATTACTTGATTGCTAATATAACGACAATTATAAATGCTCTCCCGGACAAGACCTTAATTATTTTAACTCAATCTACCAGTAATAATCTAATGGACTCTTACCACTAAGAATATCTTGACTCCAAGCATACATTAACCAGCCGATAAATTGTAACAATTCTTGCCTCCGACTTCAACTCCGAATCTGGAACAATTGCTGAACACTGGAATTACTCAACTTCAATTTCTCGAACCACTCAATCTCTACTTCAACCTCTCTATCGCGACTCTCAGTCTGAGTTTATATATTTCCTAACTGTCTTGCTTCACTTCATTTCTACCTGCTTTACATAATCACGTTTCATTTTTGGTTGGGCAAAGGTTGTTTAGCAAAAGCAATCAATCGTACTTAAAAGTCCCCAAGGTTTAGTGAAGAGAAACTGCGAATAGCCCAACGTCACAAACTAATTTGTGGATTTAAAAAATATCGACCCATTTAAATCATTATTCCATACACAGAATTATCAAACAGTTTATGTAACCAACCAAAAAACAATAAAATTTTATATTGATTGCTTAAGTAGTCTTCGTATCTTAAATACGTGTCCATTTCTCTATATTTCATAATTTCTTTACGTGTTATTTCTCAATATTTACTTTAATTCTTATATTTAATTGAGTAATTTAATTATATATATAAAACAAAAGCTCACCTTGGATGGCTGAATTTCTTATTTGGAAGACTTTCATAGAGGTTTCTATAAACTGTTTTTAGTACTTGTCTGTCGTCTCTTCATATATTCTTAATTTAACTGATCCAAAATGGTTGTAACTTTTTTAGTATTAGTTCTTCAAAAATCGGGTTATTCTTTTGTATTAACTAACTAATCCTTCTGCATTAATTAACAAAATAAAAAAAATATCTGTTTATTAAGGTTTCTAAGTTGATATCAGGAGTTGTGACGTTGGACTATTCTAGGTTGCTCTTCGCTAACCTTGGGGACTTTTAATTAAGATTGATTGCTTTTGCTAAACAACCTTTGCCCAACCAAACATGAAACGTGAATATGTAAAACTGGTAGAAATGAAGTGAAGCAGGAGAATTAGGAAATATATAAACTCAGACTGAGAGTCACGAGAGAGGTAGATGTTGAGTGATTCTAGTGTTCAGCAATTGTTCCTGAGTCGGAGTTGAAGTCGAAGCCGAGAATTGTTACAAGTTATCGGTTGGTTAATGTATGCTAGAAGTCAAGATAGTCTTAGTAGTAAGAGTCAGTTAGTTTATTACTGGTAGATCGATTTAAGGCCTCGTCCGGGAGAGCATTTATAATTGTCACTAATAAATTGTGTATTTATTGTTCTAATGTCTCTTTGATAGACTTATTGGCTTTTAGTGTTTAAACATTGAGTTTTACTATGGCACAAGAGGGAAAAGGAATGGTCTCCCGTCACAGAGTGAGACATACATTTTATCATTGAATTTCAATTAAATATTAGTTAGCCTTTGAAACGAAAAATAATTCATTGTTTTAGTTATTTTTCATTTGTTTTTCAAATATATAGAGAGAAATTCTTAAGATATTCTTAAAGAATATCAACACATATAAATCATCGAATAATCATTATCCATTCTAATCATAACTTTGGATTGACAGACAGGTTTTAGGAACAGATAAGTGAAGATTCTATCTATTCACAGCTCCAAACAAAATTATAACACAAAAAAGCAATTGTTCCTTTTTCTAGAACTATCCCTAAGGACAATAAGAGTAAAAAAAAAAAGATCAAAAGAATGTCTAGCCCGACACACAGAAGTCCAAGTATTTTTCTTCGTAACTAACGGGGCAGACGTGCCTCTATCTGTGGCTTTGTTCCGAATAAATACAAATAAGTGAACAACAAGTATAGTAAAGGTAAGGGGAGATTTCCACAGAGTGATGACGGAAAAATTGATTGGAACCATTGCATAAGGTCTACCCGACTCTGGCATTATATATTATTTTTTTACTCATAATTTATAAGTATAGTTTTAATAGTTATATCGATAGATTAAATATCAATAACTCTTTGAGAAAATAAAAATAAAAAATTACGTTTTATAAGGTGGAAAAGAAAACAAAGTAACATTTACTAAGCAATACAATAAAGCCCCTTTAAAATATATTAATACCAGCGAATTATTGAAAAATACACACACAAACATATATATATAATAAAAAAAAACACAACGCACCAAGTAGGAGTTGTCCGAAGGAGAAAAAATTTAGTGGATAGAAAAATTATGTACAAAATAGAAAAGGATTAAAATTTCAGAAAAATTGCATGATTCGTTTCAGAATTACATAGTTACAAAGTAACGAGCTCAATAAGGTGTTGACCCACCTCTAGCCTGGATGCAAGCTGCCACACGACGTGGCATAGAGTGATAAAGCTCCCTGAAGGTCTACTCTGGTATTTCTTGCAAATTCTGCTTCAATTGTTGAGCTGGGTCATCTGCATTCCCTAGAAAATGTAGTCGCCTTCCCATTATATCCCAGACAGGCTCAATTGGAGAGTCATCTGGTAATCTAGCTGGCCAAGGAAGTGTTTGACAAGCCGTAAGACAGTTCTTAGAAACATGCGCCGTTTGTGGTCTGGCATTATCTTGCTGAATAATATGGCCAGGGTACTGCAAAAGGAATGGTAGCAAAACAGGTCTCAGAATGCCGTCAACATACCGCTGTGCTGCAAGTGTGCCTCTAAGGACGACCAAAGAGTACGGCTATTAAGGGAAATGGGACCCCAGACCATAACTCCTGGTTGATGACCTGTGTGGAGTGCAATAGTGAAAACAGGATCGGCAAGCTGCCCTGGATGTCTCCAAACACGTATTCGATTATTGTTAGGACACAGTTGGAAGCAGGATTCGCGACGAATCCCGCTTCAAAAGAGCCAAGCATCACTGCAATCTGGCTCGAAAGTGTGCAGGCGTGAGTGGCAGATAAAGTAGCGGTCGGTACGAGTGAAGATTTCGCTCTATAAGCCGTCTGTGAACGGTCAGAGTGGACACTCGAATGCGGGGCGCACGTCTGATGGTTGATAACGATAAATCAGACTCTGTGACATCTGATCTTACAATCACTCTGTCCTTCCGATTTGATGTGGCCCTAGGTCGACATCTATCATCATGTCACTGAAATCTGCCACTGTCCACCCACTCTTGCCAGCAACTTCTAATCGCTGTATTGCTTCCAACCATATGACGATCTATTCTCCGATTTACCCAACCTGCCTCTTTCAATCTAAAGATACGACCTATTTCAAACTCTGACTGTTGCTCGTAATGAGCTCGAATCCTGCGGCGAGGAATTTTGTTGTTGTTGAAAGGTATCCTAAATCGCATTGCAACTCAAAATTTGACCATTAGATTGAGAATCGCTTCTTATATACACCTGTTGTGTGCGCAGTTCCGATGCGCTGTAGCTTCCGCGATTCATTCACTGGACTGCAAATATACGAAATTTCATTATAATCGGACAACTCTTTCTTGGTTCATTTTTTGTTACAGAGTGCATACGTACACATATTTATATATATATATATTGGTTTATCATTTACGTATATTTGCAATCATTAGGCTACTTTGTTACTTGCAAGGCTACTTTGCCCTATTTTAGTTAGAATTTATGAGTGAAAGATATCTTGATGATATGATATAGGCTTTTATTAAATTGATGGTATTTGGTTTAATAGATTCAAAATATGAATATGCTTGTTCTGTTTATCTGGTTTACTTTGTCGCTTGTTGTATTGTTATTGTTTCTTGGTTTCAATTTGATTGTATGGCTTCAAATTTTACTGTGTCTGTAGTCTTCAAATTTTATTATATATATATATATATATATGTATATATATATATGCATGCACTAGATGGCATCGTAAGCTTTTAATAATTACTGAAAGGAAACGAGATTGAATCTTAATTTTTACTTTTTACTCAAAAGTCCTCTGTATATGATCTGTTTTCAAGGTTATACATTTCTCCTAGCTTTTCTTGACCTTTGAAAGTCTGATATTGTAGTAATCAGCAGACAGAAATCTATAATTTCCATAATGAAAGCTTCTTCACTCTATGACTTTCTGAAACAAGCAAATCAATATTAATAGCAGTAAATTACAACACTATGATCATAAGTATCAATTAATATTCGAAATAAATTTTATTCTTTGTAGGATTTGTTTGTACTAGGATTATTTAGAGTTTTATAAATACTTTTTATCAGACTGTAGAAATCACTAAAAGAAACACGTATAATAAATTTTGTTTATTTAAATAAAATTATTTATTTAAATACTTATTCTACTCATTGAATTGCCTAAAAATTTAAACAAAATAGCAACAAAAAATTCCAAAATCTAATTTAAAACTGAAATTCATTATTTTAAATACTTATGAATCATGAAATACAAAAAGCTAATAAATTGTTTAAATTCTTAAGGTCAATAAGTTAATTTGGAACATTGTTAAAGAAAATTTAAATAATTTGATGAACTATATATTTTTTATGAAATTTTGAATGAGCTATGGAGTTTTTTATATATTTAGAGAGACTTTTTAATTAAAATCATGAAATAAATTGATTCCCGATATTTTCCTCATTTTTATATCATGTTTCCTTTTAGAAGACATTTATGAGTATTAGTTTCTTTAGACATTTATGAGTATTAGTAATAATAATCTTTGGTTGAGAGAAGTTGTGAGAAAATAACTGCTCCACATTCATAATAATCGTTATATTTCGATCCTTCTATAACATAGAATAATTAACTAATTAACTATTCCTTGATTTTTTTTCAGTTTCATTAGCTCAAGTCCTAAATAGCGCTGGAGAGAAGTTTCACAAAATTTACCACTTCTGCGACTTTTATCGACAAAAGCGATCGAATGAAGAAGCATAAAATCTGGTTTTTACGATGCAGTACACCCAATTCTGTTTTTGCACGAATTTCTTTTGCACAACTTATTTTGAATCAACAAGATAGATCTATATGAAAAAAACTTAGTTTTAGTTTTATTTTTATAACTACTACTTTGGAGACGAAAAATGCAAGCGATTTCCATTTGTGAGAATTTCCCGAATTTTATAACCTCAATGCTTTGTGTACATTTTCATTTTGGAGTAAGTGCAAACACCTGTGACCATTGTTTTGATTCGACTGCAACGTTTCAGCCATATCAAAACAAATCTCAGAAAAAAAAACTATTTAAACCAAAAGATTTTCCCCTAACATAAAGAATGATGGGAACAGAGCGAACCAGAGCAGTGACCGGATTTTACCTCCCATGCAGACAAATCAGTACCCCGGACCGCGCCAAGATATCGCACCCACACCATACGTGTTCCCCCCTGCTCTTCTGCAGTCGGCAAGAGGCATCTACGATTATACTTCTTGCCTGCATTACTTCAAAACGTCCGGATGTCTCGGAAATAGGGTGAACATCTAATTGAATTCAGGTTACCTGCTGCCAAAGCTGTGTAATGTCGCTACGCTGAATCCATTGCTAAGCTGCTTTGTTGAATGTTAGCCAGAAGCTTTTGATAGTTTGTTGAGAATAGACTTAGAGACTACCATTAGATGATGAAAATTTGTATTTTGATATTTATGAGGTTCTCACCAGAATTTTATGAGCTGAGGCTTCTTGATTTCGGAAAACGACACCGCTGCGGATATTTGCCGCCAGGCATTATGGCACGCCGAGCAACCCAGCATTTTGCCATTTCGTGTTCGGCGATTTCTGCGCCGGTACTACCATGTTCCAGAAGGCCCGATACTGCACAACTTTATCTACAGAGCCACCGGAGGACGGCTGAGGGTCGTACATTACGCTGAGACTGGAGCACTCATAGCCACGAGATATCGCAGCGAGCTGTGCGCGTCTTCGCCAGGCGCTCGTGTTATTTTACCCCAGCAAAGATGAGCAAGGCCGCGCAATGGTCTGGCGCGCCTGAATTGCCGAAGAGGGCGGTTTTTTACCACGCACCGCAACAAGCACCGCGTCGCAGTCACCGGCACGCACTTTTGCCACCGCCCAGAGAAATGGCAACTCTAATCAATTGATATGTAACGAAGTCTTATGAATAATAAATGAGGATTTATTTCCTATATCTCTAGAATTTTAGAAGTAATTAAGACTTTATGATACCCCATCATAACAATTAACATTTTACGATAATGCTGATTAATTCAATCTATGGCACCTCCTCAAGTTGCAGGCGTTTGACGTGTACAAAGAACAAGCAAATAAAAAACTGAATAGATATTATTTCTAAAGTAAATTAAGCATACATCTTGTAAAATAGTGATTAATTTTCAATGAGAATAAAAAGTTAGAAATGTTTCAAACATTAAGATACATAATAAACCAAAAAAGAAAGAAAAATTTGCACAAAGTGATATTTTAGGATTAAAATAAAATAAATATAAAATATTCTAAATAAGTTCACAGAGAGGGAACTTTAAAAAAGCCATTCACTGACTTTTGAAATACCGCGGTTTGCAATATTTTTCCGTAAAGTAATGGTGTTAGTTTTTTTTTTTTTTTTTTGTTTTTTTTGTTTACATAAATTAACATGGTGTGGAAAAATCCCTTATAAATTAATCTTAAACTTATATTTAACTAGAATCGTCTATGCCGCTATTCGAATTTTGATACTGTTAATTTCCTGCCTTTAAGCCTAGACTATTGTGTGGTACTCTCAATGGAACTGACAGATATCGAAACAGATCATAAATTGATTAATGGAAACCATTGATAAGGACGCATTTAAAGACAGTAAATGGTGTACAGTATGTAATTATTAAAAAAAAATTAATTATGTTTAGATTTTACATTATATCAATAGTAATTTTTTTAATGTATTATGTTTCTTTCCATATATATTTAAAACTTACGTAAAATGTTCAAATAAACTACCTACTACTGTTGGATATAAGTGATAGTTCTCTCTTAAATACGCTATAACATTTAAATAAATACTCCCTTTATATTCGAAACTCAAAATTTGAATTCAAAACAAAAAATTGATAGTAGAGTTGGGTTTTGTGTACTGCTACCAAGAGCCTTTAAAAAAATATTTATCCTTAATTTCCTTATATATATATATATATAAAAGATATATATAGTATATATATATATATATATATAGTATATACATATATATATATATATATATTTTTTTTCACAGATGTTATCACAGAACAGTATATGATAGTATTGTAAAAATAAAAACCGTTAGGATATTTGCTGTTTCCTAGCTTGTTAATTTTATAAGAATATATGAGAGGGTACTCCAAAATAAGTTTAAATATGCTCTTTACACCGTGAATAATTATCGTCAAAAAAAAATAATAAACTATATTATTTTTTTAAATATATAATTCTGCTCCTTACTGATATCGTCACAATTGATATAGAGATATTTTTCGTAGCATGCAATCAGTTTGAAGAAACCATTCTGGTAATACTCAATAACCTGCGATGAAAGGGATTGTCGCCTAGACTCAATCTTCAGCTCTTTTGAATTTCAACACGACCGGATACATTCCCTTATCAGTACATCGTTAAACGCCTATCCGATAACAACACCATGTCTCCGTACTCTTAATACAGGTATTTTTCATTCTTGGTGGTGGATGGACACCCATTGATCTTCGACCTCAATACTCTACCTTCCTCACTAAACATGCTACACCGGCATTCTCCCAGCCATTTGACAGGATGTGATATTTTTCATCAACACTCCGTCTGCATGTTCACATGGAGGACAAGTCCTTAATGCGGCCATTCATACCAGATACCAACACGCGCTTCATTTTCAAATCATACATTGTCAGTCTGGTTTCGGTCAATTGGTCTGTTATTGTTACTAATTTTTTTATCATCGCTTCGTGCGCCATACTCCCCTTCACTGGTGCTACTCGTATTTGAAACAGAAATGAAAGTTATAAGTTTTCATGTTAGTTTCAGATCTGGTGCACATATGTTTCCAAAAATAACGAAACGGTTTCTTCG
This sequence comes from Nephila pilipes, assembly GCA_019974015.1. NCBI lineage: Eukaryota > Metazoa > Arthropoda > Arachnida > Araneae > Nephilidae > Nephila > Nephila pilipes. Next base: position 10,202 of record BMAW01026386.1, read on the forward strand.
AACATCTCCTAGGGAGAAGTTATTATCTCAAAGACAATTCCATTCGGTAAGATACACTGTTAATTACTAGAAAGTCATTGAATGACCGTAAGAGAACCACTCTGAAGAAACCATTCTAGTGAAACTCGGTGCCCCGTGAGCAAGGAATTTTCGCAAAGCCTGCTTCAATCAGCATTGTTTTGGATGGATCAGAGTACGAAAAATACACAGTGTGGATGCAACGTCTGACACCTTATGCGCCTTCCCGTTCACACCATGTCCTGTACTCTGGCAGTTTTGTTTCCATTCGGGGATTTAAATGGGACTCCCACTTCGACCATCATTCTTCACACTCCGCCTACCTTTACTGAACATGCAACACCAGCATCCAACAATTTGCTGAGACATGACCTGTTCACCACACATGGTCTGTAGGCGTTCATGAAGGACTAGTTCCATCGTTCCCCACATCTCATACCGAGTGCTAGCCACTCTCCTTCTGCATTGCCGTTCAATTGTCGGGTCATTCAGTATCGCTGGTCCTCCCATTCGCTTTTCAACGTTCTGCTCTGCGCATGCGTCATTCTTCTTCCACTAATCACCATCTGCTGAAAACCAGCTATGTATGGATTCTTATGGCGTTTGTTTCTTCCATTTGCTAAGTGCTCTTCAAACACAGAAAATACTTTGGGGAAAAATCTCTGCACATAAATTAGATAAAGGATAAAGGTACTTTGTCACAGCACCCGCCAAATAAAGAATAAGCCGCACGTCGCCAAGCAAGCGTAGCGCAAAATTGAATGTAGGAAAACAAATAACACCAATAAATATATGCAAAATTTAATAATATTTTTATTTATCAATCTTTATATGATTTCAGTGCAACCTAACCCCAATTAGTAATATAAAAATTTAGATGTTTAATATTAATATTTACATAACTTTTAGAATATCAATCTACATTAATGCTATATTTGAACAGACCACTATTTTACATAGAAAGCATTTTTTACATGTTTCTTTCCACATAAATTCTGCTGATAATGATTCTAGATGATGCCGAGCTGTACCAGATGTTTCCTTTGTTACGCCACTTTTGTTCCCAACATTCTTTCAATGATTTTATGCGAGTGAACTCCCATGACGGATTTACAAATTGTACTTATGGTTAACCGTGAAATGTGTAAACCCAGCATCTTCGTTAGTCTTATACCCCTTCCAACACCTGAATAGATAGTTGAGCCTTCTTGTACATGCTCCCAAAATTTTCCAAAAATGTATCAGTGCTTTTCCCTGTTCAGATATTTGAACAAGAAAGCACTCGCCATCTTCCTGCATATTCCACCAAAATCCTGTTGTAGAAGTACTGTCCCCATGTTCTTACGCTGCATGAATAAACTTACCGATCTCCAATTTTATCGGGTCCACCTATAATATTATAAATTTAAGAATAAGGTGTAAAGAACACACTTTCTCATGAAATGATTCCATTCCACTTGCCATAAATTAATTGATTGCACACCATTTAATGGATGTCAACTCTCTGTCAACAACATAAATCGCATTGCAGTAAATAGAACGATATTCTGAAATCCAATTTCCAACACGAGGCCCTCTTATTCTGAACAATCCAATATTGCACCTCCAAATACTCTCTCATTAACACATGTGAATCATAATGCACCTCCTGCATACAATGTTTCCTTAAAGTCCTTCTCTTGAAATAAGCAAGAGATGGCATCCATTTCGCTGTTTGATAAATTAGAAATAAGTTAACGACATTTTCAAAGGAAAAACAAAATAGGTGTATTTAAAAAAAATACGAAATAGTACCGTTAAAAAGGCAAGCTTTTTTTTTTTATATTTTAATGTTTCTTTAGGACTGCAACCTTAGGGGCTTATAACCAAAACATGAGATAAATCAGTAATTGTTTATGATTTTCCACCTACATCCGAAATCGTACTCAGTGGGCGCCGCTATAACGGATAAGTACCGGATAAATATAAATTGTTAGTAACATAAAAGGATTGAGTATTTTTTTTTTAGGTTGTACTGGCCCAATTCTTTAAAACGATTTTTGTTTCTAAACGTATATGTATATTTACAAAACAGCACAGATACGAATAGAAATGAGTAATGAGTTACCAAAAATTCATTTCAAATACGCTATAACATTTAACCGATAATGCCCAACATCAAAATCAAACCATACATTAAAAAATGATAATAATAGTTTTTTTTTTGTTTTAACAACGACTTCCCAGAACTCTGAAAATTTTGCACCTTTGAGTCCCCAAATATTTAGAACAAGTATAAATATTTTTACGTTTCAAGAAAATTTAGAAGAGAGATGTATTTTTTCTCAGTTGTTAAACAGAACAATAAGACATTATTGATAACAGATATTGCATGCTTTTTTTTTTTTTGTTATTTCTCTCAGATTTAACCGCCATTGCTGGAAATGTAGCTAGATTACAAAAAGATGAAGGTTATATTGGCATCATCGGAAAAATTAGAGATTGATTCTAATCGTAAAAAATCAATGACAACCATAAACTTTTGTTAGGGTCTAGCTCCCGAATACCGGCTATTTTACTGGCAGGAACGTAATGTTAACTTCTATGTAATTTCAACTTGCTCAAATATTTACTATTATATCTATTTGAATACAATAAATGTACTTGAAAGAGTAAAAAATTCAAAGGCTTTTGGTGGAATTAGCTTTTTCCTTCCAGATTCTTAAAACATTTTTTATCCCTATTTAAGAGTCTTATGAGGTTCTTTTAAATATAAAATATTATGTTTAAAGAAAACTTCAAAATATTGAAAATATTAAAAATATTTTAAATATTTTACATTTACTATCCTGAAGAAACCAAAAAAGTACTATCTACGCTTATCAAAATACTTACAGATTTATTTCATAAAGATTACAAGTACCATTAAGGTAAACAATATCACTGAAAACAAAAAAATATTACACTTAAAGTAGAAAAAAAAAGAGTTTCAAATCTATAACTTGTCATTTATTTATCCTATGCAAAATTGACACAACATGAACCTGTCCTCATATCGAGACCCAAACATGGTTCAGGCAGATTTAATCAATT
>BMAW01026388.1:0-10708 GCA_019974015.1 Nephila pilipes
CTCTTGGAGGAATGAACCTCCAATCAATTCCCTCACTCGATAAGAAACCAGCAAGATTCTCATCAGGTGTTTTAACCAGTGTTAGAAGTCTCTTAATTTCTCGATTTGCTCCCACAAAGGTTGAGCCATTATCGGAATACAACTTTGCACATTTACCTCTACGGCTAAAGAATCGCTTTAACGTCGCAATAAAGGCGTCAGATGTGAGATCTGTTACAATTTCAATATGAATTGATTTAGAGACAAAACATACAAATATGCAAATATACATTTTATGCAATACACCTTTTCTCTGATTGCGATATCTAATCATAAATGGGCCACAAAAATCTACACCGGAGCAATTAAAGGGATAATCTGGAACTACTCTGTCTCGGGGTAAATTACCCATTAATTGAGTTGTAGCTATTGGTTTGGTTCTGAAACAAACGACACACTCGTGCATTATTTTCCTACACAAGGAACTACCATGTAGGGGCCAGTACTTCTGTCTTACACAGTGTAGAAGGGAGGATGCCCCAAGATGAAGATTTTTCTTATGGAAATACGTAATAATTATATTCGTCAATTTATGATTACTGGGCAAGATTGCTGGGTATTTGGCAACATAAGGCAAATCTGAATTTCCTAGGCGTCCACCTACTCTCAATATACCATGCCTGTCTAGGAAAGGATTTAAATTTTTGATTTTACTATTTGGTAAGATAATCTTATGGTCATGGAGGTTTCGAATCTCAGCTGAAAAAATCTCTCTTTGAGCCATTCGGATCAATTTAGTTTCAGCCAGGTCTAATTCTGAGGCACTTAGAGAACCAGACAGTATCACAGATTGTTTCAAATTATTTAGATATCTTAACACATAGCTAAAAATGCGAAGAATTTTTACATAATTATTACTCATACACAAGATATCAGATAAAAAGGACTATTTACAATTTGCGAACACATTCACGCTATATACAGAAACTTCAGACTTCACTGCCTTGAATTCACTGGAGTACTCAAACTCGTTCAGCAGACCAGAGCTTGGCTGTACACTGAATAACTTACCCTGTTCAAGAAACGGTGGGCCTCTCCACCACAATTCTGATTCTGGAAGATCGTTAGGACGTAGTCCACGCGAAATAAGATCAGCAGGATTTAGATTCGATGGTACGTGACTCCAATTACACTTTTCCGTCAATCTTTGAATCTTTGATACTCGATTAGCCACAAAGGTTTTGAGTTTATTTGAAGGTGTTTTTAACCACGCTAAGGCAATCGTTGAATCCGTATGAAGCACAATATCACTAATCTCCAATTTTAAACAGGAACGTATTTTTTGCACAAGCTGAGCGAGAAGAACACAGGCACAGAGCTCCAGTCGAGGTATTGAAATAACGCGAATAGGTGCAACACGCGACTTGCTTGCTAGAATAGTCACCTTTACACGATCGGTCTGATAGAAACATTGCAAGTAAACGACAGCTCCGTAAGCCATTTCAGACGAATCTGCAAAACCCTGAAGGACGACTCTTAACCATGTATCGGTTAGAATAAATCTATTTATCTTCACCGTTTCAATACACTTAAAAGTGGTCACAAACTCCTTCCATTCTTTGGCAATTTGATCTGGTAGCACATCATCCCAATCCAGTTTTTGCTGCCATAGTCTCTGTAAAAGGACCTTTGCTCTAGTTAACACTGGACCCAAGAAACCCAGAGGGTCATAAAGCCTCGCTATGACACTCAGTACTTCACGCTTAGTAAACGATGATTTACTCAAAATTGAGACTTTAAACACAAAACAATCTTGTAACGGCTTCCAACTGATGCCTAACGTTTTCACAGATAAGTCGGACTCAGCTGAGAAGGAGTGCTCAACGTCGGACGACGATGAACTATTCAACAACTCAGGAGAGTTAGAAGACCACTTGTGAAGTACCATTACACAAGATTGCAGGGCATCTTGTAGTTCTGACTGTAGCCGACGGGCAGTCTCTATATCAGGCGCTCCACTAACGATATCGTCCATGTAGGTATCGTTCAGCAATGCATCTGAGGCCAAAGGAAATCTAGTTTTCTCATCTTGAGCCAACTGCTGCAGGGTTCTAATAGCAAGAAAAGGAGCGTTGGACATTCCATAAGTTACTGTTTTCAAACGATAAGTTACGATCTCTTCCTCAGGTCCAACTTTCCACAGGATAAGCTGAAGGTCTCTCTGACTCGCTTCTACAAGAATCTGCCTATACATCTTTTGTATATCTGTAGTGAAGGCAAACCTGTGTCTCCGAAATCGAGTAATAGTCTCAAAGACATCTTCCACCACGTCTCCTTTCATTAATATATCATTTAAACTAATGCCTGTTGTAGTAGGGGATGAAGCATTGAATACAACTCTCAGTTTTGTAGTCAGTTTATCAGGGCGAAAAATACCATGGTGGGGTATATAGTATTGTATGGGCGGTTCATTTAATTCAACAATCCTTTCCATATGACCCAACTCCTTATACTCACTCAAAAAATCCGTATACAAAAACAAATATTCCGAATCCCTAGACAAACGCTTCCACAACGAATTAAGTTGTCTCACAGCTTTATCTTTGGAATTTCCTAAACACGACGGATCCTTACTCAACGCCATTGATACTACATATCTACCATATCTACGTATTTCTCTTATGGGTATTCGCAAAATATTCCTCACATAAAGAAGCCTCCGTGTTTTCCTTACACTCTACTTCAACGCTTTCGATTTCCCAAAATTGTTTCAAGGTTTTGTTTAAGTCATCGTCGAGAACCAACCCACAATGAACACGATCCTCCACCACCTGATCTACAATCCCACTAACAACGTAACCAAAGACAGTATTTTGCAACAGCAATTGCGAGTTTTCAACGTATATCTTTCCCGGTTTCAACAGCTCATAAAAGACCTCCGCTCCAATCAACATATCGATTTTGTCAGGAACACTGAACCCAGGATCAGCTAAAGACACATACTCCGAAATATTAACATCCACACTGACCACTTTATTTGGAATAAGATCGGCAATTTTATTGACCACCAGCATCAATAACTCCTTCTCAAAGCTTTTATCTCCGTTTGCCACCGAAGTCCTTACACAATTCTTCACCACCATACTAGCATCATTAATGCATGAAACCACAGTATTTATTTTCTCCAAATTAAGATGCAACCTCTCTGCGCACGATTTAGTACACAAACAAGATTGAGAACCACTATCAAGAAGACATCTCACCTCAACCCATTGCGAAAATTTATTTTTAACAAATGCACGAATAGTGCTTAAAAGAACATTTTTTGCCTTTCCCTTCACAAGGCTAGTCGCTACCAATTGGGATTGCGAAACCGCTTCCGTAGTTTCCTCGCTCTGTTTTGGAATAAAAACAGGTGCATCGAATTTCAACTGAGACGGGGGAATGCTAGAGTTTTCACGCGGGAAGTGAATCAAACTATGATGAGGATTCGAGCAAAAACAATTTTGAACTGACCGACATTCACTCAATTTATGAGGCATAAAACAACGAAAACAAAGATTATTTCGCTTAATCACCTCCGCTCTTTCCCAGACTGAAAGTCGCCTAAATTGTGGACATTTAGAAAGGGAGTGTGATAATCGCTTACAAAGAACACAAGTTGTATCTATAGTTTCCGACAAGAAGACCTTGGATACATTTGTATTTGTTTTCCAATTTGGAGTTCTTTGCCGTTTATTTCCTACCACTCGTTTTGATTCACCCACGGCATTTCTATTTACTAATTCATTCGAATTCCCACCTCTAGATGATAAATAAATGTCACACTCTCGTCCAAGCTGCTTAGGTTTGAAAAAGCCTTCACCCTCTTTAATTCCAATATGCTTCTTTAATTCATGATCTAGAGTTTCAAAAAGTCTATCCGAAACTATAAGATCACACAGAGATTTAAAATCTGTTACTTTGCGCAATTGACAGTAATAGTCGAAGGAAGCACACAAACGAGAAGCAAATTGAACATAATTTTCCGATGGTTGTTTTTGAGCTCTTTTAAAATTATTAAGACACTCTTGTGGTGTGGGCTGAAATTCCCTTAACACTAATTCTTTTATTTTTTTATAATCGCTCAAGTCCTCCTGATCAACATAAGTAAGCAAGTTATTTACTTTTTCTCCTAGAATATTTAACAGAATCTCTGCTTTTAATTCATTAGGTACAGATTTATTTTCGAATGCCCTTTCCAAAGAATGAAAAAACAAGTTATACGATTCCGAATTAACAGGGACAGGAATTGTCAAAACTTTCACACTTCGAATTAGATATTCTAAGTTATCGGTTAGGGAACTAGATTCTTTTGTTTCAGAAACTTGGGATATATCGACTAAACCCTTCTTTGCATTTATAAGCTCTAGCTCTTTTTCAAATTGGGATAATTTTAATTTCTGCAATTCTATTTCATCCCTCTTTTCCTCTTGAATATTTGACATGAGTTCACGTACAAAGTCAATATCGTCCCTATACAAATCACTTGATTCAATTAGATTTTTCAGTTGAATCACCTTAGCCTCAGCAGGAATCTCCAGACCCATTTCCTCCGCCAACCTTATGAGCTCAGTCTTCTTATAGTTTAATTTTAAAGCCATTACTATTCACAAAAATTAAACTACACAAACAGCAAAACAGAAAACCCAAATTCACATTCAAATTTCGAACCCAAGTAAACCAAAATCACTGACAAACGCAACCATTAAACAAGGAATAATTCAAAGGCAGACAACACAATACACTGCAATATTAATAACAATAAATTCACACTAAAACTCTACACATAAACCAATTAATGACAAGTAAAACCTGCGACAACACAATACACTGCAATATTAATAACAACAAATTCATACTAAAACTCTACACATAAACCAATTAATGACAAGTAATACCTGCGACAACACAATACAAATAATTAACAAACATGAATCCGCCCACACACTCAAACGCAATTCACATATCTCAAATCTTTCATAGTTGAATTCAACACACTTAAATCCACAGGTCACCGACCTTTCTCTCTGATCGTTCGGACCAAATAATTACGCACGCACAGAAACTCGCAACACAGGCAAGTGGACTGTAAAACACACACACACACACTGAATTTTATTTACAAAAACATGCACTTTATAGGAAACAGGCGCGCCACCTATCGATGACATCATCAAAGAAAGGCGGGGCGTTAACAATAAGAGCCCCTGATTATCTCGAGGACTCAGTGATTTGCATGTTTTAGCTGCTAATATATCCTTTATATGTTGTTGAAGCTCTATTGGCTCCATTTCTGTAACAAGTATTGTAATATGGGCTCCATTCGCTATTTATTTCCCTTCAACTAACATTTAGAGTTCGTTTCTGATTTTATATTTAAGTTCCCAGCTTCTTCCAAAACAACTAGAATTTGATCCAAATTAAGTAAATTTCGGAAGGGGAGTAAATAGATATAACCAAGTTATATGAAAGCGATAGAGAATTGAATTGAACAGAATAAAGGTTACAGTAATAAAAAAATATGTTAGTGTAATGTGAGTGGAAGTATTCTGACGTTTATAATAAATTTGGTAAGATTTGGACTTAACGCTGTCGGAATAATTGCAAAAGATACTCGCATTTTATTTCGTTAAGTGCATTTTTTGATAGAATATAGAAGTTGCTAGTACTGTAGGAAAGGAATTAACTATGATGAGCAAAAAACTTATTTGAGGAGTAAATAAAGATATTCTAAATATAACTAACAATTTTAATTTACTGATTTGTGCTTGAATTCAAATTGAAATTTAGATCTCGTGATTACCCTTAAGATGACAAGTGCTACGTGTAATATGATGTGTGAAATACTTAATGTATGAAGTTATTCCAAGCGAAAGCGGAGCAGATGCTTCGGTTTTAATGTGGATCAAATTATCGGCCTACATCAGTGAAAGAAAACAACTAAAGAGATCCCTCAAATTAATGGAATCGGAAGGAGAAACGTCCAGTTCATTATTAAAATTTGTAAGGATAGTGGAGAACTATAAACATTTCTGAATTAATATTTTAAATAGACTTTTAAATTCTCAGTGTCGAAGATCTTTTAAGTGACTGGTGAGAAAAAAAATCGCAAAACGTCAGCTGTTGAACTCACGGCAATGCTTAGCAGTGAACATAGGGGCATTTTAAAATGCATTAAGCGTCGAGAACTTAAAAGAATAGAATTTAATACTTGTAGAGCCACAACAAAATCATTTATTTCAGGGGTTAACCGAAAACAAGAAGCTCCAATTTTATAATGAGCAAAACAATTAGGCTTTTGAGCAATGGAGAAATGCCCTGTGGTCTGATGAGTCAAGCTTCAGTCTACTCTATAACGTTAAGAGCATCAGAGTAAGAAGGAAGTCTCATGAAGCGACGGATTCTTTGTGTTCTTTTGCTTAATATGCAGGCATAAGAAGGAAATATTATGATTTAAGTTTTCTTCAACGGGTATGATCTGACATCAACAACATTATGAGACAGTATAATGAAGTCGTTGTGTTAGTTAAATGGAGTTATAATGACCAGATAACCCATCAATTGATTTTTTTTTCTTTTCGAGTGAAACTGGCATATTCCAGAGTGACAATGCCAAGATACGCCGAGTACAAATTAATCCGCATTATGTACAAACTAGTTCATTGTGTTAAGACCTGCATGTGCGACCACGGCGCCACCTATTCAAAACGAACTTAACTGTTCATTCCTACTGTAACCATCGTGACGAGCGGTAAACTCTCGCCGTGTTTGTAAGTGAAATGGGAAAAAACCATTTGTGAAGGCACCATGAGCAGGTGCTTTGTGAATTATTAAAGTCTTATACAGTCCATTGAAACAAGTGTTTCAATTGTGTGAAAGTGAGAACTTGTAAATGAGTGACCTATGGAATTGTAAAGTTGTGTTGTGAATCGTTCACATGGAACTCAAGAACTTATTTTACCGCATGAAGTGCCAAGGATATGCACCCTATCGAAAATCATTAAGAAATACTGAAACAGCAGTTACAGGGTGGCTCATCTCTTCTGTCATCAGTTCGGTATCTTGGTGGAAAAACAACTGCAAACCTTGACGACAATAAGCGCTGAAGCGATTCAGAATCTTATTGTAACAACTTCACGTCGAATGATTGCTGTAATCTGAGCTGTAACACATGGATCAATAAGTTCCGAGACTAACCCAGAGATGACGCTCGTAGTAAACCAGTAACCAGGTATTTCTAGAGTACTAACCTTTGCTTGAAACGTGTTATCGAGGTTAGAGTAAAGTCGTTTTGTAGTTTGTTTAAAAAATGGAAAAAACCGAGTTTCGTGTTCTGATAAAACATTGTTTTTTAATGGGTAAAAACACCGTGCAAGCGAAACAATGGATTGAAAAATGTTACCCGGACTCTTGTCCATCAAAAGCAACGATTTGTCGGTGGTTTGCCGAGTTTAAACGTGGTCGTACCGACACAAATGACGCGCGGAACGCTCGGGTAGACCTGTGGAAGCCGTTACACCGGAAAATGTGAGTGAAGTGACAAAAATTATAATGAAAGATCGTAAAGTGAAGCTCCGTGAGATTGCTGAGATGACACAGATATCATATGGAAGTGTATTTACTATCCTTCATGAAAAATTGAGCATGAAAAAGGTTTTTTCCAAGTGGGTGCCGCGATTGCTTTCGATGGAACAAAAACAGCAACGAGTCGATGATTCAGAAAGCTGTTTATCGCTATTTACTCGCAACAAGAAAGATTTCTTGCGTCGTTACGTGACCATGGACGAAACATGGATACATCACTACACTCCAGAGTCGAAGCGGCAGTCATCTGAGTGGCGCACAGCTGGCGAAAGCCGTCCGAAGCGTCCGAAAACGCAACAGTCAGCTGGCAAAGTCATGGCGTCAGTTTTTTGGGATACGCATGGCGTGATTTTCATTGACTACCTCGAAAAAGGTAAATCGATCAACAGTGATTATTATATTGACTTGCTGGTGCGTTTGAAGGAGGAAATCGCAAAAAAACGACCGCACAGTCTCGGGACTTATTGATCCATGTGTTAGTCCTACCAAATATTGAAATATGCGACATTTTTTTGGACATGTAGTATCAGGTTTTTTCAGTGACAACAAAAAACTTTCCTTTTTCAGAGTTTTAAAGGCGGTTGGGCCCACTAAGGCATTAAAATATTAACTATTTATATTATTTGAAATCCTTGTGTGAACATTTCTAATGAGGAAAAGGCTTATTCCTCCCTGCTTAAATTCTTATTTTTGTTTTTTAATATTTTAAGATTGTACTTAAAAATTCTCTTAAAAAATAATTTTTGTAATAATTCGAGGAAAATCTATAGCGATACGGTGATTCTCTTCAACTATAACGACAGAAATTAAGACAGCTTAATAACTAACCCGAAGAGAGTCCCTTTTTAATTTTAGTAGTCAAAGACACTGCAAAAGACGAGCCAGACAAAATTACTTCGGACTGATAGATCAAGAATTCAAATAACCGCCATCATGTAAGATCAACCGAGTATGAGGCTACCACATTCAACAAGTCCTTTTTAGTCGTCTTGCTTATATACAGACAAATATCAATATTAATTGCAGGTGGACGCATGTTTAAAGTCAAGCGGTTTTTCTATTTCCCATGAACTTTGAGATCAAGACTTGACTTTATTAAAGTCCAGTCACCTAGGAACTCAGGCATCGCACACTGGACACAAGTGCCATTCCTTTTTCCGGCTGAAGTGACCAAGACCAATCGCCGAAATATTTATAGCAGCTATCCAATCAACTGGAAAGATTATATCTCTTAGTTTTGAAGAAACGTGACCAAACAGATTCCATAAAAAAATTCGAAGATAAAGAACTTTAGATACCTTCTAAGCGTTCAACCAGAACGTCGTGTCTGGGGACATTGTGACAACTGTAATACTTATTCTAAAGTGCAACTAACATCTTAAAATATAATACATTTGCATAGAAAAATGTAAGTTCAATAAGCACTTTATTTTATTGTAAATATCATCTATAATATTTAAATCGACAATAAAAAAATTAGTGTAAATAGCATCTCGGTTTCCTGTTATTTAATGAAATATGAACTAACCGGTGCACTATCAATATTTTAATGGGTGTTTTCTCCCTAGAAATTGATTTTTAGTTTTTTTATTAACGTCGCACTAGAAGCAACACGAGGGCTATTGGCGACGGACCTCGTAATTTTGAACCACGGTCAAGTGACGAGGACGACACCTGAGCAGGCACCCCCCTCTCCTAACATCCACACCACGCCAACGGGAGGACTTTGGGCCCCGAACAGATTTAACGTGCATCAGCCCCGGCTACACGGCGGGTCTTTGGTGGCCAAGGATCGAACCCGCGACTGAACGAAAACCGCCAGCCGCTATCCACGACCTTGACCACTAGGCTACCGCGGCCCCCCCTAGAAATTGAGCTGAACAACCCCTTTCGAGAACAAGGAATCCAAAGTGCTGCAACAATGATATTAAGGAATTATATATTACTTTGGTTAAAGTGAAATATCGGACGTCCCTTGGCGATTTTGGCGAAAGCAGAGCGACTTAGAAGCATATAAAAGTTTCTTATAGGAAATGCTATCATGGTTACTAAAACAAATTTGCAAGATTGAAATCTTCAGAAATCGCCGAAAATCCCCAAAATTTGCCAGTTGCTAAAGAGCATCCGATACGTAACCCCATCCTTGAGAATCATTTAATATCAGATTTTTGTTCATTCCATTGTCATTACACCCAGTACTGTTGTAAAATGAGCATTATTTTCTCTGTAACAGTAAGTTCAGAATGTAAATTTCATTTGATGATGTCACATGCTAAAAGTATTCTTTGTGAATATTTTGCAACACTATCTTATTCAATTTCAATATTTTCAATTTTACTTTTCAAAAAATTTATCATTCTACTTTGTGTTCTTTGATGTACCAAATTGTTTTCCTTTTCAAAATGAATGAAGAAAATCTTGCAATGCAGGTCTCGTTTATATGGGCGTGATTTAAGATCAGAATTTTATTTTTAAATTCCTATCATACTTTCTATTCTTTGTGCCAGTTCTGATAATATTAGAAAAATAGAAATCAAGGAAACTCGAATCCTTAGGGAACTGGCCATACAATACAGGAGAATTTTAAATATAACGTACAGATAAAACACGCAATCCGTTTCAACAAATTAATCAAGATATGAATAAATGATTGAAAGAAATAAGCTTTCGGAGAGTTATAAAAAAGAAGCAAAGAATCTTCTAAAATTCTACAAAAAATTAACCTTACAATTCACCTGAACTTACTAATTAGAAAATTGATGAAAAATGAAATTGATACATAATGAAGAAACCAGCAAAAAAATATAAATCAGAAAATTGGAAGAAATGGAAAAGAAATATAAAAATAATAAAAATCTAAGTGAAAAAAAATTACTATGAAAAGTAATATAAAAAGGTTAAATAAAAAAATTCACCCAAATACCAAATAAACAATAAAAACTAAATTACAAAAAAAGTATAAGTGTTTGACATTCTACGTTTTTCGTATTGATGCATATATAAATGTGAAAATTGTATATGTAGTTTGTCTTAGAATATGTAAGTGTGTCTTAGATATATAATAAAGATGTACCATCTGGGAAGATCAATGCGATTAATCGGC
>BMAW01026392.1:0-20237 GCA_019974015.1 Nephila pilipes
TTGTTCTTTCTAGGACATAAAGGTACCTTATTATTGGATTAATAAATATAGATTAATCATAATTTTCTAATCCTTAGTTATTTCATTTCCACTTTAGATTTTGTACAAAATTTAAAATATTAACAATCAGGGAGAATTAGGTGGAGAGGGATGCTTCTTGCTGAAAACAAATTGACTATATCTATACTAATTTAACTTTCAATTCATAAAATATCTTTACATAATTAGTTATGTTTTGAAAAGTCTAATACAATACAAATTAGTAAAAAGTGAATTATTTGAGATGATAATCAACATACAATTTTAATTAGAACTTGATAAGGCTGCACAATTGTGATGGCTGGTTGAAATATATGTCTTCACTTTTCCAAAATATATTTACCACCTACAATTAGGACCTGAAGGAAAGCATTTTACACATCAATTTGAGCCAACAGATAAGATAAGCATTTAAAAAATCTTCCATAAGGTAGACGTAATAGCATAATTTAAATCACTTTTCTTCAATTTTCACTGCCTAATCACTGTAATATATAGCGTATACCTTAACTTGACATTCATATGAAACATAGAAATGAGATAAAAGGATTCAACATACAGGCATGTACTTCAAAATTGCTTTTTCATGTAATATACAACTTCATTGTTTCAATTTAGAAAAGACAATAATATTTACTTCTCACTCTACTAATACTCATAAAATAGTTAACATTCATTTACAAGCTGTGTCAGAGATATATTAAAGATGCTTCAAAAGGTTAAGCATAAATTTAACCTTAAATAAACCAAAATTAATTTTGAGATTTAGTACTAAAGCCTCAGATTGTTTTCTTTTATAATGAATTGGAAAGAAAATGTCTCAAACATAATTTAGCATGTGTGAAAATTGATGAATATCATTAAATATTTAAGAACTAAGAAAATAACGCTCCCACTAAGTTGACAAAATATATTATTATCCATTAAATTGTAATATAATAAACATTACACATTTAATGTATTTATTTATGCTTTAACACAAAATATAGGAAAAAAAGATTCAGAGTTTGGAAAAGTAAATTAGTACAATGTTCAAAAAAGAATAATTCTATAGTAGTATCACAATAAAGTGTAACATCAATGATAATATAGATTAGAGCTTTTAATAACTCTCTAGGAACTTCCATCAATCAGCTTGTTCTCAATCATGTAGACACATCTAATCGTTTTGTAGCATATACAATCTAGCTCTGTACTAACTTCAGTCACCCACTCTTTATTCGTTAAGACAGGAATAGTTATAATGCTAGAAGTCAGAACGTATATTTCTAGATATTACAACTGAGAATAGCGGCTTTCATAAATCCATGACGAATATAGTAGTTGAACTAACATTCTAAATATATTTGGGATTTATTGTTAAGGATTCTGGAAATATGCCTGCAATTATAGTTCAATAAATGTACTTCAGCACAATAAAGCATTTCTGGATCATATTGATCAAAAAACATGTGCTTTGTCAAATATATATTTTCCTAGATTGTTTTTTTGTAGATTATGGTTTTCACCATACCAAAGTATTAATCTAAAATGTAATCGACATAAGGTTTCAGATTTTTGACCAAATGAAGGTATCACGAATAACGTATGTCTTAGCTATGTAGAATGCATAAAATATATTTAATTATTCTTAAGGACACTTGACAAAGAAAAAAGGATTATATTATTAAACAGCTAAACAAATAAAAATCAGAAGATAATTTCTAATCTCTATATAGTTATGTTGTTCATTTATGTTATGTGACTTTAAGCAATGGTCATGATTTGATTATATTATATATACTACCTGATATTTTCAATTTTTCAACAATGATCAAGTTCCTTTTATGAGGATAAAAGGGAGTAAAATTTTTCAAATATAATTTCTCTTAGCTAGCTTTTAATTAGCTGAAAATTCATGGATGAAAAGAAAATTATTTTTACTTATTAATTTATGTGTCTTATACTAATTTATATTTTACGAGTTACCCAAAAATTTTTATCAAATAAAAGTACAGCACATTTGAAGATATTTCCTTTTACACATATAAAACAACCACTTACTTATTTTCAATAATGTTATTTCCATTTACTGATCAAAACAAGGTTTACTTGAATAATACGTTGTTTTCAAATGGATAAGTATCTCTTCCACAAATAAATGGAGAACAAAATCATCTTTTAATTAAGCATTAAACGTAGAAAATGAGCTTTTAGCACCATAATGAATAATATTAAGAAGGAAAGAGCTAAAAATTATACATACATATGCAAGGTTTTGAACATCCGAGTTAGCTTAAAACTATGTTCAAAACATACATAGTGATTTTTAAGAAAATGATTTCGCAGCAGTTTGTAGATATCATGAAAGCATCTTCCACCAAAGGAACACATGATTATCAAAAATTAATTTCTTGAATATCTTACATTTACTTCCAGTAAAAAATAAAGTATTTTGCAATTACTGAAACAGTTCAGTTTCTTATTCAGACGGACAAAAAAGCACCAGTACAATTTTGAAAAGTGTCATTGAACACTCTTGGCACTCAAATAGGTAATGACCAAAAAAACCACTACTAAAAATTTGGCATATATAACTTGCCTTTTAGGCTGTGCACACAATCATAGTAAATTACTAAATTATGTTATGACAAAAGAGGAAATCAAACTCTTCATGTAGTCATCCCTTTGCAATCAAATATTCTCAAAATTGGTTTTCATAACACTACTATGATTTTATAGCAAATTCTTCCAAACTCCATAATATAAGCAAATCAGTATAATTAAAAATTATAATCATTCTTGTTAAAATGAGGACAATTCAACTAAAATCTTATCCATGATTTTTCAAACAGTTATTCTTTTAACCCAGTAAAAAGCTCGGATTGCTTAGACTAGTAAATAAGCTGATACGTTTTAGACTAAGTAAATAATGATTCGACATAAATTGATTATTAGACTAGTAAATAAGCCTCGATTGTTCAGACTAGTCAAATAAGATGCTTAGAGTCAGTTATTCTAGATCAGTAATAACTTGATTGCTAGCAGTAAATAAGCTCAGTATTGCTTAGATAGTAAATAAGCTCAGCAGTTCTAAGTCCAGTAAAAAGTAAGCTCAGCAATTCTATGTCGTAGTAAGTCATTAATTCAAGTGCCGTAACTATCGTCATCTATCGTAAATTACTAAAATTCTTGTAAATCTCAGCTATTAATATATTCAGCAATTCTTCTAAAGTTAAGTCAGAATTAGTTTAAAAAGTTATAACAAATTCAAAACTGACATGAACATTCATACTATGAGATGTCCAATTTCCTTGTACAAAATCCAGCTTTTACTTTAATATTTGAATCTCCTCAGAGTTCAAATCCATTTAAGTTTTGCATGTACATATCAGTCCAGACGTATTCAAGTCAATATGTAGATGCAACTTTTCTAGACATGAAATTATTAACGTAAACTAACTACTCTGGTAAATAATAAAAAAATTTTCTCTCAATATAAATCAGACATTCCTTGCAGAGCTCTTAAACACATATATTTACTTGATTATAAGAGACCAAGTTGGATATGTAATCATAAGTTTTTCTTAATTACATAGAATCCATTAAAAATTTTCCATAATCATTAAACCCTAGCTAACTTATGCTGAACAAATATGCATATTGAACTATATTCATACAGGTAAAAATAGTGTAGTTTAGATTTTCAGACATCCAGGATGTTTCAGAATAGCTTTCAATATTTTTATGAACTTTGAGGAACATGTTCTCCTCATATCTCAACAAAATCAATAAATGCAATTTCATAGTTTTCCTCAGCGCCTTTTAACATTGATCACCAATGATCCTGCAAGAAAAATCGCTTAACACTTTCATATCCATGGCATAACCAACAAGACGCAAGCAGGACAAAGACATACAAATATTTACATCCTCCTGATGAAAAGTAGCGAATTCAACATTTAAAGCATCTTGAACCAAATATTCTTTATCATTACATTCAATATTATAATGGGAAGCAACTACAGTTCTACAAACCGTGCACCTTAAATCAATGTGATCAAATGATCTGAAAGGCACTCCCATTTCTACCGATTAAAATAATAACCCAACGAGCTTATTTCCTTTATATTATCGTACTTGGTTGGTACATCAGTTATTTCACAAGCAACTCTAAAAAACAGTCATCAAGATTTGTGAATTCTCGAATGCAATAAAGAGTTCAAGTAGGGTTACAATAAGTTTGCGGTCTGTTGTTTTTCCTTGACTTCAAAAATGGAATCCATTTGGAAAGGGTGGATAAAAACAGATTCATGTGACTGAAGCAAAAAAATTAACACATCACGGCGTAACAAAAAAATATTTTACACTTTTAAAATACTGTTAACGCGTTACACAAAACACTAATCCCACTCATTCACTCTTACTGGACTCCACTGCCGTATCACGTGACAATTTGGAAAATATATTAAACGCGTTAACTTACAGTCATTCAAAAATAAATAATAATAATAATAATAAACACCGGACACCAGCCGATTTTTAACATAATCGTTTCCTGATTCATAAATTAATGGATTAAATTCACAGAATCGCGTGATTTATATAAGCAAACCGGCTTGGTTCATAAAATTTCCCGAAATGCTAGTTGTATATATGTTATATATTCACTTTTTATTTCGATTATTATACTTAATACTATATTTCTTACATTATTCTATTATTTTTATTTGGAAGGAAATAATATTAGTATATTTTTATGCATTCTTCTTTACTTTTGTCTGCATCGGCTGCTGCTTTTAACACAGACACCAACTAAACTTTTTAATAATTCTTTAATAACACACCATTGAACTATGTAAAACGATCTCCGAGCAAGCATCAAGTTACAGGGTAACTCGGGAAATAAAAAGAGAGAGTCAATTCTTATGAGAGAAGGAGTGCGCGCACCAGGGTTTCTGCCTTTGGCGATGATAACCTCAAGTGCCGTAGAATCGGTTTGGTGTCTCCACAATCGGTGAGAGAAGTTTCATGGCGCCTGAGCCAGATATGGCTATGCAGTCGCCACAATTGTCGAATAATCTGCCTGTTGGCCAGCCGCCGCACACTCACCCCGCAATATCT
This sequence comes from Nephila pilipes, assembly GCA_019974015.1. NCBI lineage: Eukaryota > Metazoa > Arthropoda > Arachnida > Araneae > Nephilidae > Nephila > Nephila pilipes. The sequence goes on from BMAW01026392.1 coordinate 5,143, forward strand.
CTAAGATGCAAAATGATCTGGAAAACAAACAATCCGTCCAGAACGCGTGGTTGTAATGTCTTGATTAGGAGGAGGCAAGTCTGTGTCGGGAAAGTCACTATTATCTGCGACGAAAGGTGGTTTTAGTTTGTCCAACGATAGGGTGGATTTACGACCAGAAATGTCCACGTCTTAGACTTTCTCCGCTCTCCGCAACACTTTGAAGGGTCCATCGTGAGGTGCTTAGAGGGTTTTTTTACGCCATCATGTCAGACAAAAACATGTGTTGACGTTTTCAGATCCGGATGGATGAAAACTGCTTTAGTTCCATGATTCGAAGTAGGTTGTGGTCGGATATGAGAAAATGTTCTCTTAAAATTTCTACCAGATGCTTAGGCTGAATGTCGAAAGGCGTAGGGTTAAAAAATTCTCCTGAAAGTCGGAGGTTGGTTTCGTACACCAGTTCAGCCGTTGTTGCCTGAATGGTGTCTCGAAAAACAGTACGAAAACCAAGCAAAATAGTTGGTAAGGCGGAAGCCCATTGCGCCGTGTTGTAGGCTTTTAAAGGGCGATGGAACACCTTTATTAAACCATTTGATTGAGGATGGTAGGCCGTCTTTCTAATTTTCTTTATTCCTAGCAGATATGCCAGTGCTTTAAAAAGAGATCCATCAAATTGACTGCCTTGATCGGTTGTTATGCGAGAAGGACAACCAAAACGTGTTATCCACTGGATGTAGAAAGTTCTTGCCATTGTTTCTGCAGTTATATCGGGTATCGGGATGGCTTCCGGCCATCGTGTATAACGGTCTATCATCATTAGACAATAATAATTTCCAGCTAATGTTTGGAAAGGTCCGATAATTTCAAGGTGCACATGTTCAAATCTCCGTGTTTGGTGAAGAAAAGAGCCTAATGGAGTTTTGATATGTCTATTCATGTTTGCCTTTAGATACGGTATACAATATTTAGACCGAGTAATCTTTGTCTATTGATGGTCACACGAATCACGGGTGAATTAATTTTGTAGTAGCTTGAATACCGGGGTGAGACATATTGAAAATCCGCTGGCGGTATTCCTTTGGGATATAAGGTCCATCAGTTCCGGTAGATAAGTCGCAATATAAAGAGAAGTCAGAATTTGGCATAACTATTTTCTTTAACTGTAGTCCTTGAGGGTTACTAAGTAAATTTTGAAGCTCTAAATCCTATTCTGGCGATTTTGCAATCTCATCATAGTTGATAGGGTTTGGCATTTCGACAGAAGCTATTCTGGAAAGGCTATTCGCTGTTGTTTTCGTTTCCTGGGAAGTAGAAAATATTTGTCGTAAATTGGATATGAAATCCAGCTGTCTGGCTTGTCGTGGTGAGTATTTATCTAAACGTTGTTTAAAGGCATGAGTCAATGGTTTATGATCGGTAAATAATTTGAAATGCATAGCTTCAAGCATGTGAATGAAATGTTTAATGGAAGCATATGAAGCTAGTAGCTCGTGATCATAAGCACTATAATTTTTTTCTGTTTGGGATAATTTCCCAGAGAAAAACACGAGAGGTTATTTGGAACAATGCACCTCCTATCGCAAAGTCGGGTGCATCTACGTGCAAGTATCAACTCTGGATCTGGTTTTGGATGTGCCAAAAGCGTTGCATCTGCAATTAATTTTTTGCAAGGACAAAAATCCTGTTCGGCTTGGGTAATCCATTCGATTACCCTGTTATTTTTCCTGTGCCCTTTGAAAATTTACTTAGAGTGATCTGGTGTTGGGCTACGTTAGGTAAAAATCGGCGGAAAAAAATTCAAAATTCCAAGAAACCTTAGAAGTTCTTTTATTGTTTTAGGCTTTGGGTAATTTAATATTGGCTCAACTTTATCAGGCAATGGTTTTTCCCCCTGATGCGTTACGACATGTCCTAAAAAGGAAATTTCTGACACTTCGAAAACGCATTTAGAAGTGTTAATTGTTTACCCGTAATGTTGGGGCTTTTGAAATGCCGCACGAACGTGAGTCTTATGCTTTACCTCGCTTTTACTGAAACTCAGAATATCATCCAAATAGACAAAGAAGAATCCGAGTTCACCTAAAATTTCATTCATGAACCTTTGAAACGTTTGGGCTGCCCCCACAGAGGCCAAAATCTAGGTACGGAAACTCGTAAAAGCCAAATGCCGTTCATACGGCCGTCTTTTGAATGTGATTCGGGTGGACGGGGATATTGAAGTATGCGCGTACAATATCGATCTTTGAAAAAATTTTACAACCGTAAATTGCGTTAGAAAAATCTTGTATATGGGGTATCGGGAACCTATCGGGGGTTGTACATGCGTTTAATTTACGATAATCTCCCACTGGTCGAATGCTACCTGAAGTTCTTGGGACTATATGAAGGGGAGAGGACCAGGGTGACTTGGAAAGCATACAAATATTCTGCTCCATCATAAATTGAAATTCCTGTATTACAACATCGTACAATTTTGGGTTTAAGCGTCTAGGCCTCCTGTGGACAGGTGGTCCAGTTGTTTCGATGTAATGCATCGTATTACGTTGCATTTTTTTTAATTTTAGAAGCAAGTGCTGTTAAGGCAGTGAATTCCGCTAAAATTCTGTGATATACTGTATTTCCTGAGCTTAACTTTATCGATGCAGTATTAAAACTAGTGATAATTTTGCCATAGCGAGACAGGTTGGTAATTTTATCGATAAACTGTGATCGTTTTAAGTCAATCATTAGATCGAAATGCTTTAAAAATTTTGAGCCTATAATTGGAAAAGGAACGGACTCTAGAATAAATTGCCACCTAAGACTTCTTCACAAGCCAAGATCGACATCTAATAGTTTAGATCCATATGTATATATTTTTGAGTTATTAGTTGCTTTTATTTTATTAGTTTCTGAAGCTAATTTTCTATTAGTTTTAGAAACCGGTATACGCGATACATCAGACCCGGAATCTATGAGGAATTTCAGATTGGTTTTGCGATCAAAAATTTGGAGACGGCCAGATTGTGGGGCTATCGAAACTTCCGCCTCCGAAATATTGGCGTCGATAGCAGTGATTAGTTTTCCGGATCCTGGGCAAAATACAGGGCTCCCGGCATTTTTTAGATATTGAGCCAAACAGGTTGTGATAACAGCAAAAATCATCGTTATAATGGCAATCCTCCCTCCGCGAGGGTGTCTTGCTCCTGTAAGAGGATTTACCGTACCTCCTTCGAAAGCGATTCCTTGATCGGTCTCTAGACAATCGTTCTACTTGCTTGCTCAGAGTGGCGATTTTACCTCGAAGTGCAATCATTTCATTCAATGGGAGTTTGGAGGACCGGATGATTGCTCGGAGCGACCAGCAACCGCATATACATTTGTGGTAAATGGGGCAGCGCTAACATCTGCAATCTTATCCGCCAATTTCATGAGATTTTCTAATTTTTCGGAACTTACTGAAAGGATTGTTTGGATTTCTGCAGGGAGTCGCTGGAGCCACAAGTTTCTTAAAAAAAATCATCGTTTAACGCGGTACCTGCTAATTCTTTCATTTTTCGCAGGAGTTGGGACGGCTTGTCACCCAATTGCAGTTCCGAAAGCAATTTTCTAATCTGCAGATTTTCTGAATCCGAAAACTCTTGAATTAGTCTGTTTTTTAGTGCGTCGTACCGATCCGCGAGTGAAGGGTCAAACAGTAAATTGGAAACCACCGAGGGAATTTCAGAGTCAATTGCAGCAAGAACATTATTGTATTTTGAGACACCATTCGTAATGCTAGAAAGCTCAAAATTTGCTTCTGCTTGTAGAAACCAAAGCTTTATATTATGTTTCCACAGCGGTGGAAGTTTAGCAGCGACACGTGTCGTTGAGCGTTACTATCCTCAGTCATTTTTGCAAAATATAGAACCGCGAAATATGAAAAATTAAAAAATAATAATGAACTAAAGAAAGGAGTTAAACTGTTGATTTAAAATAAATATTTCTGAACCAAACACAGAGAGATCATGAAAACTTACCTTGTTTATCGGACACGTGCACATCGTGAAAATGTTTTTAATCCATTTCAATCTGAAGGTGTAATTCTTAATCAGGGTCACCACTGCTGCGGTTGCTGCTTTTAACACAAACACCAACTAAACCTTTTGATATTTCTTTAATAACACACCATTGAACTATGTACAACGAGCTTCGAGCGAGCATCAAGTTACAGGGCAACTCGGAAAAAAGAGAGTCATTTCTTAGAAGTGAAGGAGTGCGCTCAACTGGGTTGTTGCCTTTGGTGAAGAACGCCTCGCAGTGCCTGTAGAATCTGTTTGGCGGTCTCCACAATCGGTGAGAGATGTTTGATGGCGCCAGAGCCAAATATGGCTATACAGTCGCCACAATCGGCGAATAATCTGCCTGTTGGCGAACAGACGCATGTTGTTAAAATGTTCGGTAATCTAAGTCTATTTAAACATGTTTCTGGCGTTTGTTTATGTACTTATGATATAGACTTTAAATTATTTTCTACTTTAAAAAGATACATTTTTTGAACAATTAACAGCCATTGAGTTATTTTCATCTTTTGTTTTGATTAAGCATATTTTGAATTTCTCATTATTTCATTTATAAATATTGTTATGTATCAACAGATCATCTGTTGATTCTAACATGTTAAAAATAAAGGACCCAATAATTTTTTCTAGTATTGATATTATTCTAAGCCATCTGAAAAACAAATGTTTGAAACCTGCATTCATTTTGGACACTTCGGATGAACCATTGGAGCAGGAACAAAAGGCATATCGTACAAGATCTGGCAGGAGAGTAAAGTTTCGTCTCCCTTCGTGAGACTGGAGGGGGAGTCATGTGGTGGCTGCCTACGTCATCTTTTGACGTCGTTTTTAACTGCGGAGCTGCAAGCTGATTTGTAGAAAAGGAGGGAGCGATCTTTTCTTGGCACACTTGCTTCGCAGATTCCAGACCTGTGAAGGTTACGTTTTAAAGTTGTTCTTGTTAAGTTTCAAATAAATTGTTAGTTCTTGGTATCTCGTGTTTTTTTGTCTTTCATAGTTGTCTATCTCGCCTACACCTTCCGAAAGGATTTCAATGGGGAACAGAAGGTTTTACCAACTCCCCTTCCCCATAAGCTGTGACCCGGTCAAGGAACAAGTGTTGATGACTCCCGGAAAGGGTAATTGGATGCTGAGGAACTTACCATCAAACAAGGAAGCAAGCTGTAAAGATATGTTAACCGTCGGAAACTCTCTGAGACCTGTGCTTTGGTAACGTCCTTATCTATGGTTCGAATCTCTGAGGCAGGAATTTGGTCGGTAAAATTTTTATTTTTTTACTGTCGCTTTGAGATGTCAATTTAGCTACATCTGGCTCTTACTCCAGTGCGCTTTACATTCTCACTCATTCCTCTTGCGCCAGTAAACTTCACGATCACTCACTCATTATCACACTCGCTCAGATTGAGATGTCGCTTGAAGGTAAAGATACTAAAAGTGAAGGAACTGTAGGTTCAAATAATGGTTGTGACAGAGTTACTGTTAAGGTTCCTAGTTTTTGGCCTCGTAATGTAAAACTATTTTTTATGCCGCTTGAAGCTAGTTTTAGGTTAGCTGGCATTACGGTCGAGCAAACCAACCATTTGATTGCTTCATTGGACCCTGAAACTCTTTCACATGCTACGGATATAGTGTGGGAACCACCCCCGTGTCCATATACGGCTCTCAAAAACCGTTTACTAGAGCAGTTTGAAGTATCGCAAAACCGGAAAGTTAAAACTCTAATTGAGAATTTGGAATTAGGTGATAGATCCCCGACTTTATTGCTTAGACAAATGCGAGAATTGAGTGAAAACCATGTAGACGAATCTTTTCTTAAGAACATCTGGATGAGGCGTTTACCACCGCAAGTTCAAGCCGTTCTAGCTGTTAGTTCAGAGAACCTAAACAAGTTAGCGGAAATGGCTGACAAAATCATTGAGTTTTCACAGGGCAGTATAAACTCTGTTTCTGATGGTAATACGAGTACTGATCACATTAGTCGTCGAGATGAGCAATTGTTTAAGATGGAACAACAGTTAGATTGGTTAGGTCGGGTTAAAGATATGCATCCCCGAAACCACAACGTAGACGAAGTACATCAGTATCTAGAGCTAGTGCTAAGAAACGGGAAGGTTGGCTGTGCTGGTACCATTTTAGGTATCGGGAAAAGGCAAAACGTTGCATACCTCCATGTGCATTTAAAAAGAAACTCGAATCTCTCACAGGAGTAGCGACGTCTTCTGTTTTAAGAGGTGAAAGTCGCAGGCTTTTTGTTAATGATGTAAACAATCGTACCGGTTTTCTTGTTGATACAGGTAGTGATGTTTCCTGTTATCCTAAAGCGTATGTAACTAAAAGTAATGGGAAAACTGATTTCTTTTTATACGCAGCTATTGGGTCTAAAATCGCAACTTTTGGTTCTAAGTTACTGACACTTGATTTAGGTTTAAGACGTAATTTTCAATGGCCTTTCATTGTCGCTGAGGTTACTAAGCCTATTATCGGTGCGGACTTTTTGGAAAATTTTAGTTTGCTGGTTGATTTGAAAAAACGCTGTTTGGTTGATCCTTTAACTGATTGAAAAGCTAAAGGTAAAACTACTTTAAGTAATGTCCCAGTAGTAAAAACCATTGTCGGGAATTCCGAATACTTGGATCTTTTGCGTAAGTTTAAGGAGATTACTCAGTTGAACGTTTCACCTAAGAATACAATTAAGCACGATACTGTACATTTCATCCCTACAGTTGGACCCCCCGTTTGTGCAAGAGCTCGTCGTTAAATCCAGCTCAATTGAAAATCGCAAAACAAGAATTCGAGTATATGATGGAGAGAGGTATTTGCAGGCCATCGAAAAGTAATTGGTCAAGTCCCTTGCATATGGTTCGAAAAGGATCGTCAGATTGGAGACCTACGGGAAATTACAGGGCTTTAAACCGTATCACAATACCCGATAAATACCCTATTCCTCACATTCAAGATTGCATGTATATGTTAAAAAGAAAGAAGGTATTTTCTAAAATAGTTTGGTACGCGCTTATCACCAAATGCCTGTGCACCCTCCAGATATACCCAAAACTGCCATTATTACTCCTTTCGGACTTTTTGAATTTCCATTTTTAAACTTTGGTCTTTGTTCTGCCGCGCAAACTTTCCAAAGGTTCATTAATGAGGTTTAGAGAGGACTAGACTATTGTTTCCCTTACTTGGATGACATCCTAATTGCCAGTGAAAACCATATGGAGCACAAAATGCATTTGGAAGAAGTTTTCACGCGATTTAAAAATTATGGTATCGTGTTGAACGAGTCCAAATGTGACTTTGGGAAAGACACAATAGATTTTCTTGGGCATACAATTAATGACAAAGGATGTACTCCTCATAGTGAAAAGGTTCAAGCAATTGTAAATTTCTCAAAACCCGTTACTATTTCTGACTTGCGTCGGTTTTTAGGTATGGTAAATTATTACCATAGATTTATTCCAAATATTACATCTATTTTGTCACCGTTGAATCAGCTGTTAATCGGTGCAAAAAAACGTGACAAAAGGGTAGTTCAGTGGAATCCGGAAAGGGAGAAAAGCTTTGAAGAGATTAAAACAGCTATGGCGAATGCAACGCTTTTATACCATCCTTCGGTAGATGCAAAATTAGCGTTAATTACAGATTGCAGTGATTTTGCTATGGGAGGAGTCCTGCAAGAAATTTCTTCTGATGGTCCTAGACCTCTTGGATTCTTTTCAAAGAAGTTAACATCTGCACAATGCAAATATTCTACTTACGACCGAGAATTATTGACAGCTTATAGTGAAATACAGCACTTTCGACATCTGTTGGAAGCTCGTATTTTTACTTTATACGTAGACCATAAACCTCTTGTGGGAATTGTCCCGCTGCGCTGCAGCAGCGCCACCTTCAACTTAGATTAGATGGTTAGATCTCGAGGTGTAAGCACGTAGAAATGCGTGTCCTTTTTTTTCTTTAATTTTTCATATGTAAATAAACATTTTTCCTCCTTAAATGAGCGTGGTTCTTGACATTATACCGACGCCAACCTCCACAATGGGGGCTCAGGCTCGGGCTAGGCAAATGAACCACTGTTTAAAGTTAAATTAAAATTTAAAATGAAATCTTGCAACTAGAACGCAAACAGGCTAACGGTTTGGCTGACGCCCAAAAAATGGACGCTAGTGTGCAGACTACGTTGGAAGTAATTTTGTCGGAGTACAGACGGTACGCCTAAGAAAAAAAAAAGTTTTGGACTTGAGTATATGAAGTGCAGACGGCACTTCCATCACTACCAAGTTACGAAAAATCCATAATTTGTGCGAAACTTGAAGTGCAGACGGCACTAATAGTTGTGTATTATTGTTGTGCCACCATTCCGTTGGACTTGTTGCAGAATTTAGAAAAATCAACGCTAAAATAACAGATGGTTTATGTGTTTTGTGTTCCCAATTTGGATATATCATTGTTGGATATACCACTGCTGAAAAGAGGGGTAAGTACCTCCTCTCTTTACCTTTCAATTTATATATAAAAATAAGTGTTATTCAGTGACTGTGCTACTTGAACTATATAAAGATGATCACCCTTAATGATATTCCTGTTGTGTTAAATTTTCTTAAAAGAGGAAATATTAAAACAATTAAGTTGTTAAACAGTATATTATTTAACGATGCATTTGATCGTAATTCAAGAAAAAAATTGAGAAGTTTTTCCTCATTTCCCAATGATCTCAATGTTGAAGATCGTAAGAAATTAATATTCGATTCTTTTTCTTTAAATGATTTGGTTTGTGTATTAAATGTGTTAGGTCTGGATACTAATGGTAGTAAAAAAGAACTCCTTAATAGACTTTTTCAATCTTTATCGAATCTAAATGAATTGCAAGCTTTAAACTCTAAATCGTTAAATAGTGACTCTGAAATTTCTGATGACGAAGCAGAAAAAAGTCCTACTTCATTCTTTCCCCCTTCTGTAATGTCTCCGGCTTTGAATCATAACATGTCTGCTAATACTTTCGACCCTTCCCTTTATTTTGTTCTGAAAGATCTCGGAAATTCACATAGAAAGTTTACTGGTTCTGATTCATATGATATAAAGTGTTTTATTCAAAACTGCGAGGAATCTTTTCTTTTTTTCCCATCGTTGAATGAACAGCAAAAAATAATATTCGCTAAAACTTTGATTGAAGGTCAGGCAAAGAGTTTTTTATATACGCAACGTAATCTTACCACATGGTTTTCATTTAAAAATGCTTTATTGGAAGAATTCCGTCATCAATTAAATTCTGCTGAGATTCATAGACAGTTAAGTAGACGTAAATTACGTCAAAACGAATCCCTTTTCGAATATTTTATTGCAATTAGAGAACTCGCTAGTACTTCCAATGAAATTATTGATGAATCTTCATTATTTGAATACTGTATAAACGGTATACATGATTACCCATCAAATAAAGCTATTTTATATGGTGCTAAATCTATCCCAGAATTTAAAGAGAAACTTCGTATTTATGAAAAAATAGTCAGTGATAAAAATAAAAAATCCTTTCCAAGAACAAATTCTCAATTCAGTCTAGGACGTGGCATGAACTCAAAACATAATTTTCATAGGTCTGAAATCCAAAATGATAATGCACATAATAAACCAAAAACTTGTTTTAATTGTAATATGTCTGGTCATATTTCTCGTTTCTGTCCCGACAAACATAAAGGTTTAAAATGTAGTATTTGTAAAAGTTTTGGTCATATTTCTGCAAAGTGTACTAATAAACTTATTCCAAATCGAACTGATAATGCTGTGTCAACTGTAAATAATTCTCCTCCTTTGATATATAAAACTGTTACTATTAATGATAATTCATTTATTGCATTAGTAGATACTGGTAGTCAGAAAACAATTCTAACGAAAAATACATATAAAAAAATCGGTTCACCACCTTTAACTACTTTTCATGGATCTCTTACAGCTTTTGGTAATGGACACATTACACCAATCGGTAGTTGTATACAAGAACTTACAATAGATAATCAGAAATTTATCACCAACTTTTGTGTTGTCAAAAATGACTCTATGATGTCAGATGCTATTATTGGCATGGATATTTTAGCTCAGGCCGAAATAAAAATCAACACAGACGGTGTTAGATTAACAAAAATTTTGGATACTGAAACGGAAAATACCGAACAATTTTCGATTTCTAACATCTCAACAAATGATAAATTAGAACTTGAAATCGGATCAGATGTCACAAATGTTCAACGAAACGTTCTTCATAATTTGGTGTCAAGCTATAAACCAAATAAGACTGAAACTACTGATATTCAGATGTCTATTAATTTAAAGAATGATACACCAATAACAAATAAACCACGACGATTACCTTTTGTTGAAAGAAAAATTGTAGACGACCAAGTGATGAAATGGTTGGCTGAAGGTATTGTTGAGCCATGCTCTTCTGATTTTTCTAGCCAAGTAGTTGTTGTCAGGAAAAAAGACAGATCCCCGAGAGTTTCTATCGATTATAGAAAACTTAATAAAAACATTGTAAAAGATAATTATCCCTTAGCATTAATAGATGATCTGCTTGATAACCTCCAAGATGCAAATACGTTCAGTACAATTGATCTACGTAACGCTTTTTTTCATTTAGGAATAGAACCAAATAGCCGACGATATACATCATTTGTAACTCATAATGGACAATTTAAGTTTCTACGTGCTCCTTTCGGTCTTTGTACATCACCAACAGTGTTTCAGCGGTACATAAACACAATATTTAAGGATTTGATTATTAAAGGTCATGTTTTAATTTACATGGACGATGTCATTATAAAATCTAAAAATACTGAAGAAGGTCTCGAAAGACTTCGAACAGTGTTTTCACTCGCTTCCTCTTACGGCTTAGACATAAATTTTCATAAATGCAAATTTTTAAGTAAACAAATAGAATTTCTTGGTCATGTTATTAAAAATGGTATATTATACCTGTCACCACAAAAAGTCAAAGCTGTTATTAATTTCCCTGAACCGAAATGCCAAAAGGACTTACAATCTTTTCTTGGTCTTGCTGGATATTTTCGGAAATTCATTTTAAATTTCTCCATCATTGCACATCCTCTAACAGAACTTCTGAAGAAAAATCGTGAATTTAAATTTGCTGATAGAGAAATACAAGCATTCAATTGTCTCAAACAATGTTTATCCTCTCCACCTGTTCTAAACATTTACAATCAGAACGCTGATACCGAAATTCATTGTGATGCTAGTATTCATGGTTATGGATGTATTTTACTCCAAAAATCAATGACTGATAATGCGCTCCACCCAATATATTTTATGAGTAAGAAAACGACAGACGCCGAAACAAAATATAGCAGCTATGAACTTGAAGTTTTAGCTATTGTCCAAGCATTAAAAAAGTTTAGAGTTTACTTATTAGGCAAACATTTCAAAATAGTTACTGACTGCAACGCATTGGCAATGACTCTAAAGAAAAAAGATTTGTGTACTCGAATAGCGCGATGGGCATTGCAACTACAAGATTTTGATTATGAAATAGAACATCGCTCTGGTTCCAAAATGAATCATGTAGACGCACTAAGTAGATACCCAGTTATGGTCGTACAAGACAGTCTCGTAGCAAAAATCAAAACGGCTCAAGAACAAGACACTGAAATCCAAACTATCAGAGAACTTTTAAAAATTAAACCGTACAAAGATTACCTTCTGAAATCCGATATACTCTACAAGTTTGTAGATGGTGAAGAACTACTCGTTGTTCCTAAAAATATGCAGAATGACATTATACGCAGCTTTCACGAGCGTGGACACTATGCTTCTAAAAGAACAGAAGAAGCACTCAAGCATCAATTCTATATCCCTAAAGTTAAAGAAAAGATAGACTTTTTAATTCAAAATTGTGTTCCATGTATTTTGGTTAATCGCAAACGTGCCAAACAAGATGGTCTACTACATCCTATCGAAAAAAAAGCCATTCCTCTACACACTTATCATGTTGATCATTTAGGCCCATTTCCTACTACAAATAAGAATAATAAACATATTTTTGTCGTCATTGACTCCTTCACAAAATTCGTATGGCATTAAACAACGAAGTCAACAGATGCTGCAGAAGTTATAACGAAATTAGAAAATCAAAAATACATATTTTGGCAATCCATCTCGAATTATTACTGATCGCGGTACCGCATTCACTTCTAAACAGTTTCAAGATTATTTCAGTACCGAAAAAAATCGAACATTTCCCAATTACCACCGGAAATGGACAAGTAGAGCGTTTAAATTCTACAATCGAAACAGTTATATCTAAACTTTCCATAGACAATCCAGAAAAATGGTATATGCACGTTAAAGAAGTCCAAAAGGTTATAAATTCAACGTTTCAACGAAGCATTCAAACAACTCCCTTCGAATTACTGTTTGATACTAAAATGAAGACGCCACTAGATCTCAATATCACAAATTTACTTAATGAAGAAATCCAAGCTGATTTCGTCAACAACCGTAACGAATTAAAGAAACGAGCTAAACAACAAATCCTAAAAGTTCAAGATGAAAACAGAAAAGCATTAGGTTGTTGACGAAAAAAAATTTCTTCAACATCCTCCGGCGAAAATCAGCAACTATTTTCAAGCTTCATGATCTCCTCGCCATCCAACGTATTCAATTGGGACCAGAACTCAAACTGAAACCCAAATATTTAGGTCCATACAAGATAACAAAAATCAAACGGAACGACACTTACGATGTTCAAAAGTGTGGCTTTTTTGAAGGTCCAGCGAAAACTAGTACTCGTGCTGAAAATCTCAAGCATTAGACTAATGTCGCTATTAACTGATGAACTAATGAAATTACATTTTCTTCCGAACTTTGAAAATACATTATTGTTTCCCCCCTTATTACCTTTTTATTTTATAGAGTGAATATCATTTTTTTGCATTATTTTGTGTTTTTCTTGTGCATTAATTTTTCTTTTGAATTTTTCAGATATTGTGAAGTACCTTAAATGTTTTGAATTATCCTAATTGTTAATATTCAACCATAGATTAATCAACTTTTAAGTAAGTATGTTCTTTAATTTTCAATTGTGTTATTATTTTGTTAATATTGTATGCATATATATTATTATTTTAATTGTACCTTTACTGGCTCACCTGGGGTCAGGTGATATTGTCGGATGGCCGATTGTGGGAATTGTCCCGTTGCGCTGCAGCAGCGCCACCTTCAACTTAGATTAGATGGTTAGATCTCGAGGTGTAAGCACGCAGAAATGCGTGTCCGTCTTTTTCTTTAATTTTTCATATGTAAATAAACATTTTTCCTCCTTAAATGAGCGTGGTTCTTGACAATATACCGACGCCAACCTCCACACTCTTATCTTCGCGTTTTCACAGAAACATGAAAAGGCCCCTCCCAGACGATTGAGACATCTAGATTTTATTTCGCAATTCACTACAGACATTAGGTACTTACCAGGTAAGGGTAATGTTGTAGCTGACACTTTATCAAGGATTAATGAAATACAGTTTTCCTCACTGTCTGATTTGGAGTTATGGTCGAAGTTTCAGGAAAAAGACGAGGAGTTGAAATCTATTTTAGAAGGTAGAATGGAATTCAGTGGTAAGCTGATAAAAATACAAATGCCTGATGGCGCTAAATCGTTATACGCAGATAGCTCTACAGGCTTAAACAGATTCTATATTCCTCATCAGTTAAGACGCAAAGTTTTTAATGAGTTGCAAAGTTTATTAAAAAAATATTGTAATATTAGTTAAAACTTGTCGCAAATGTCTAAACATTGCAAAAATAGGCGAGTAAGAACGATTCCCAAAATTTCAGAACTCTAGCTTGATGGGAAGTTGGTTAAATTAACAATCGAAAAGTTGATGACACACTGATACACAACACACAGATTTAAACACATCAAGTGAAATACAAAAAAACGTTAAAACTAACTAAAATTGATTAATTCATCCAATAAATTAAATGGTTGGAAGGAAGTTTAGTCCAACCATCCTTGGTAACAAGAATTATTTTGCGGTATTTTGCCAAATGTGGCCACCCTGGTCCGCTTCGCGGACTTAACGTTTAGCCAAAAGAAATTGCCAAGTTTGGCAATTTTTGAAATCGTGCCAAGTGGTTGGGCCAAACTGCATTATTAATTTTTTTTGAAATATTAGTTAAAACTTGTCGCAAATGTCTAAATATTGATTGGACTTAACGTTCAGCCAAAAAAAAAAAAAAAAAAAAAATCGCTAAGTTTGTCAATTTTTGAAATCGCGTCAAGTGATTGGGCTAAACTGCATTATTAAAAAAAAATATGGAAATATTAGTTGAAACATATCATGAATGTCTAAATATTGCATTGTTAGGCGAGTAAGAACGATTATCAAAGTTTCAGAGCTCTAGCTTGTTGGGAAGTTGGTTAAATTAACGATCAAAAATTTGATAACACACTGATAAACTGATACACACACACAAACACCAAGAGAAATACATAAAAACGTTTTAAAAATATTCAACTCATTTAATAAAAACTTATTTATTAAATTAATATGGATTCTTCTTAGTCTAATACATTTTGCAATGTGCGTTTTATTGCTGTTTTCAATATTACACTTAACTAATTGTAAATTATTTTACAGCTTTAAGAAGGGTAATTAGTGAGTTTTGTAAATTTCGGGAACCACTGGACGTTAAGGTACTAATTCCTGGCTTATATTCTCATAGAATGTTGACATCGTTGAATTTAAAAAAAAAATCCTATTATTATTACTCTCACACAATTTGTCCGAAAGGACAAATTGTATAATTTATCATACAATTTGAATAATTTATTGTATAATTTATCATACAATTTGTATAATTTATTGTATAATTTATTATACAATTTGTATAATTTATTGTATAATTTATCATATAATTTGTATAATTTATATTGTTTAATTATATATTGTATAATTTATTATATTTATTGTATAATTATTATTGTATTTTATTAAAGCTATCGTTTGAATTGCTTTGTATTTTATGGATGCTAACCAAAACAACAATTTAATTTTAAAAAGC
>BMAW01026397.1:0-11815 GCA_019974015.1 Nephila pilipes
AAAAAAGCATTAACTTCAAATATCTGCGCAGTGCGAAACTAATTTAATTTTGTTTCTGAAGTTGATAGTTTTTCTGGTTCCCTCTTTCTACTTTACTTAAAATCAATTATTTTCATCATGGATAAATAATCAGAAAAGGCATTACTGACTTAAAAGGAGAACTGTTCTTATTCACGATATTTGAATATAATTTTCCAGAAAAGTGAATTAATTCGAAAACTCTGAATATGATTATCATTACTTCAATAAAATCGACCATTATTTTGAATGTTATTTTTATACTTTTATTGATCGAAAAAATGTCATTCGTGATTTCCTAATTGAGATTAAATTTATTAATAAAATCAGAAAATTTGATTATGAATTTGGTTTCTGTTTCAACACAATTTCTATCTTTATCTAAATTAAACTAATTTCTTTTCATTCAAATCTTTTGAATTACAATTACATATAAAATCTCAAGTGTTTTTATCCAGTAATCGAATTAGAAAAAAATAACATATAATTTCTTTTTTTACATTACAGATTAAATTAAACGTTATTTCTATTTTATAACTAATAAAGAGTGCTCTCTTTAAAAAAATATCACGCAGAAGTGACTATCATCTAAAAATAGGGAAAACATACTTATCTTAAATAAAGTTTATTTTTTACAAATTAGGTCTATTATAATACCTAATACAGAGTATTCCATTGCACCAATTGAGAAAAATTTATCCTTCATAAAATCAATGAGCTTTTAAGTTTTATTTTGTTAAAATATATTCCGAACATGCTTTCAACTAGTGTCCTTATTTAAGTAGATTTAAATGCAATCACTTTTGAAATCTGGCAATATGTAAGAATGTAATTAAATAAAAGTTATGATTATTAGTTAAGAATATTTTTACATTTTCTGTCCCATTTAGATTAATATTTTTTTTTTTTTTTTGCATTAGGCTTGGGAATGAACTTTTGTTTGTTTTTCAGCAAACCATATGCAGATTAAAATTTAGTACATATTTTACATATTAAGTACTTTAATAAAAATAAGTATAGTGGTATTAGCACCCGATCTAAGCAGGAAGTCGTGTGATCATTTTAATGCCGATTAATATACATTAAAATACAAAGAAATATAAAAGATAAGAAGCATAAGAACTAATGAAGTCACAGCATGCACATAATGATGAGAAACCTTTCTAAGAAATTGAAAAGAGAATGGCTTAAAATTATTTAAAAATTGTTGAAGTAGTAAGAATTTTTGAATATTGAAATATTTTGAGCAAACTCAAAACTTGAAATAATCGTTTATTTGAAAACGAATTTTTTTCTCAGAAACATATGTTTCATGTGTGTTCTAGTGTAGTGAACATAAACATTTTATTTTAAACATCCAACAAGAAAATTGAACGATGTCCCCTTAACATCAGGATTTAAAATACTCTTTATGTATGTCTCTCTCTTTCTCTCATATGCTCTTTTCTTCTCTCAGCAGAAAATACCGCATGACTGACTCGTCACGGAGACCTCAAGACTATACAAACTGATTGACTTGAGTGTGGTGCTGTTTGCAGTCTAGGCCTCTACTGGAACAGTTTTGCGAGTCTTGTCAAATGCAATTTTCATCCGTTAATCTACTCTTATCCATCGGTTATGTCATTTTTGGTGACTTTATCGCCAAAAATGATATGACCGACGCCAAACGGAATATATTTTTTTATATGTATACTGTGTATTGTCACCAATTCAGTTTACTTGGTGAGATTTGCGCGTGCGAAATGGAAAAATACCAAATAATTTTATATTGAAGCGCTGATGGACGATTGGCAAGATTTTGGCGAAGGGGCTCTTTATGTGAAATTCCGTACATGTCGAAATTAAGAAACGTACATATTTACCGATAGAAATAAACGAGTTTGGAGCCTCACGGTTGGTGAAGGTGTAGTTTAGTTCCAAAACGCAGCGGGTTTTTGAAAAGTGCTAAAAAGGCGACTTATTACGGAGTAGCTCACACGCAAGACAATCTTCTTTTTCTGGAGGACCTACATGCATGAACGAACTCAAGAGGTTATGACATACGTAAGACGTTTTGGACGTCCCGACTTGTACGACTTTTTTTTAAGGATTGCAGTCACTTGCAATCCTAAATGGTCAGAAATCAAAGATGTCTTGAGGCAAGGACAAAAATCTTAAGATAGACACGATGCCATTGCGAGGGTATTTCATTTGAAAGGTAAGCACATGATGAATCTTCTGACAAAAGGTTGCATCTTTGGTAATACTAGGTGTAACATGTATACGGTGGAATGAATTTTATCCATATTATACATATACTGGGTGACTTTTTACTAATTTTTTTGATTTTTCTCATATATTTGAAAGTCGAGATAACCATTATGACAGACAATCAATTTCTTAAAATTTTAAATTTAGAATATCATTGAAGTTTTAAAATTTGAAATTTTTCCTGATATCTTATATATAGTTGCCAAAATATAATATTATCGTCTGTCCAGCGAAACGGGCGGGTATCAGCTAGTTATACATATGAGGGATCTTGATTAAAATTTGATATTTCTTACTACGATCGGAAATAAAGAAATGAAAACTGCTTCTGAACTGGTTCCTGTGAAATTCACATTAATATTTCAATAAGACAACATTACCAGCATTGCAGTTGTAGAAAATAAATTTAAATAAATAGACAATTTTTCAAATAAGAAAGAAATAATTTCTTTGAGGTAATTACTTATAAAAATTTTACATCATTTTTTCTCAAACATTCTAGAATGCTCCTGTATACGTCATGATCTCTCTTTAGACTCTTTGGTTGTTACTGGAAAAGAAGTAAAATGGATAAAAAGGAAATAGTTCCATAAATTTTCTTCAGACATAGCCACTTCTTGACGTGAATATCGCTTATTTGGCATGCTTATGGATGAATTTGAACGAGGGAAGGGATAGTATAATCCACTTATTTACTCGCATCGTACCACGTAAAAACGATTATTATTTGGAAGAGTATATACTGCTAACTGCACTGAATTTAAATTTTAAACTTTGTCTAGAATAATGAGCTTATGAAACTTTATAATTCATTTTGTCCCAACATAATTGGATTGATCGCAGGAAAATTTTCCGATTCCCCTAAAAATGACTTTCTACATAATTTCACTTGTTCTGTACTTTCTAGAAGATTCCACCAATTTCTACTGTGTTATTTTTTCGTATTGTTCTTCCCTTTATTAATCTTTAAAGCTTTAAAGAGTTATATTATGACGAACATTATACAAAGGTAATGTAATTTATCTTTGGAATGGATATTCGTAAAAAATACACTTCCTTTTACACCATTCTAAAGAGTCATTAAGAAATTTATTTATTATCTTATATGCAAAGTATTAATATTTGCGTACAGATTACTTGTTTGCGACACTATTTGTGTCTGCTTTTACCTGTCTTATCGAAATTATTTTTCAAAATTTAGCAGTGACAACAATATATTTCTTTTGAAGTTCTTACTGAATTAAAACAAAAAAGGAAATATATATCTTTTTTAGTTTATCGACAGATGTATCTTCTTAATATATATATGATCATGAAGTCAAAAAAAATGGCTGAAAATGTGGATTTTTCATAGAATAGTAGAATTGTAAGATTACTGTTAAATCACCATTTTTGTCTTCTAGACCTTCAAACTATTCCTTTTTAATTTGGCTTCTATCTTGGATTTTTTAGAAACAAAAGGTTTGGATATAGTAGTAAATCGTTTCCGTTAAATTGTATTTTTTTTTCTCTTTAATCTTCGTTCTTATTCAAACAAATTCTTAGCGTAGTATTAACTCTATGGAAAAAAATGAACATGCTTTCGTGTTAGATCGTTTTGTCTATGTCCAGAAAGCATTTTACTTTTCTGTTTAATTTTATAATTTATTAAATATTTTTTTTAAACTCCGTATTAAGTAATTTAAGTGCAGAATAGAAAGAGAATTAAGTGATAATTCATTTAAATTCGGATACTTCTTAAATTTAGTCAATATTTTCGTTATTGTATTATAAATTACAGGTTCTGCAATTTATATTTCAATCACGGAGCAAAGTTTTACTTAAAAACATTAATTTCCAACCGAATAATGAAAGCTAGCTATCAATATTGTTATTAACCCTTATTTCTGCATTCTACAGTTGCATAACTGCAACTGCAAGTGTCTCGTCCACGTTATATGTCCATTGATCAACAATTGAATGTTCCTATAGATATTCTAAACTATATTATATATGGTCAGCAAACAACGCAATGCCTATAGATTGTCTATATCCCAATCATTATCTCCCGTCTAGAATCCTTTACAGTCTGTTAGTCAAGGCGATAAGTTCCGAGAAATTAAATTTATATGTTAATGAATGTTACTTGTGTTGTACAATTATTTACAAAATCAAATCTCTTGTGAAAGGATCATCAAAGCTTTCTGTATTCACGTATTAATAAAGAAGTGTAATCTATTCTATGTCAATGGATTAAAATGAGCAGTGTAAATTGTTCAAGTCACAGTTCATCCAGAAAAGGATTATTATATATCAAACATATCGGGATCTCTGACATGTATACAGATATTAATTCAACAAAATGAGATAGCTTGGACTTTTACAAAACTAAGGAACACTTTGATAATGAAAACAATGTAAATAAGTACAATTGTAAAATCATATTAGAATTGCCTTGACTACATGTTATGTGTTTTGTTACATTAGATATACAGTTATGGTATAACTAGCATACAAATTACCATTTTTTTTTTTTTTTCATCAACCCAGCTATCGATGGACGCTGGAACGCGCTTCGGGCGCTGAAGCGCATTTCTGGGGCGTAATGCGAAGGAAAACAGAGAAAGTGGCAGAGTGTTAAATGAGTACAGGCTCTGCCTTATATCTGAGGGTGGTGCCGCGTTGAGCCATCACAGACTCAGAATCGCATGTTGACATCTACGAGTGAGGAACTATTTAAGTAGATTGAAAAGACAAAATCAATCTGCTTAATTTGATGGAAAATCCAGAGTTCTGACCCTCCAAATGAGAGCTGGCCTCCACATACCAAATTCCAAAATCAACAATTATACTTTATACTTTCAAAAGTCAACTACCAACACTAAAGAATTCATCATAAATAGGTGAAATGACCAAACAATATTCTAAGTATGGAGAAAATACGTATTCAGTTTTCATCACCTAATTATTTCGAGAAATTACTGATAAAATTTATTATAAAGCAGCAAATGTAACAAGCAAAAATGTAAAATAACACAAAGATAATCTGAAAGGCTACAAAAAGAAAATAACAGCACTTAAATTAAATCAAAGCACCTCACCAAACAATAACCATGCCTGATATTTAAATGGTGTTGAGAAATGTTTTAATACAACAGAGGTGCAGAGGCTCATCTTCAATGACCAACCCTCTACTATATCTATCATGAGGGCTGACTCTGATCATATGGTCCCACCCCGGTCTTAGCTCTATCTAACTCTCCACATTGAGTCTTGGATGGGCTACTGATTCACTTTTTGCACCTAGAGCTTCTTGCTCTTCAAGCCCTCCGATTTCGCATTGCCTTTGAGAGGTTCTTTCTTAAAGGATTCTTGGGCACCTGTTCCCAGTCTTCAGAACACCCTGAGGAGCAAGTCTCACTGACATCTCTGTTTCATTCTAGCCCAATCAAAGTCTAGCTGGTGACTCATTTTGAAGCTCGATAGGCTGTGCCAAGCAAGGATCTCCGAAGTTCATCAATACTACTGAAGTAGAGTCATCTTGGAAAGTTAATGAAGTAAAATTGGGATAAGTGCATGGGTGACTTTCAACTTGTCCACTGCACACCCGCAAGTACCTTTTACTGCTGAACATTCTTCAGTAATAATCACTAAACATATCTGAAGCAAACGATCCCATCTGAGGCGATTCCACCTGGGCTCTAAAGGTTTTTGTCAGTTTAGCTTAGAGTGTTTCTTTGGGGCCGACAGAGCTTTGCAGGCACAACCAAGGAAATTTCAAAGCATTCATAAAGCAGGAAATGTAGCTGATAACTCTGACATTGTAACGGTCCCAAGGAATCAGATGGTAAGGTGCCAAAGGGCTGTCTCTTTGGAATAATAGATTTAAAACATCTACTTTGCCAATTTTCTAATAGCTAAGACACAATTTATTATTATGTTCTTTACTAACTTACAAATTTGAATGCAATTTGTTTGACACCCTTCTGTTTCTTGCCACTGAAAATGACCATCTCGTGAGCTAATTTAATATTCAATTTGCATGTCTTTGAGCTGTTTACTAATTTCTATTGCTTCTGAGCATTTGTAAGATCTCCTACTTTCAAAAATTTCTGAATCTTTATTTTCATCGACTCAATGTTGCTGTTTTGCCCTTCTGGCTTTCTAATTTTGCTGTTAGAGTGTCACCAAGTTGATTACTGTAGTGATAGGATAGTTCACTCAAAGTCCACGTGTTGCATCAGTTCCTGTCGATGTCTTGATTTCAGTCGAATTCCCTTTTCACCCTAGCATTCATCCACATAATACGTAATCACCTTTTATGCATGGTCTTTGGAACAACGTAGAAATAATCTGCAGATTACTTGAAATGCTATTCAAGAGGGAGCATTCTGAAACTTCTTTAATGCTGCTGTTATAATCATGAGAACTTCTAATTCATCATACTCTCCAGCTGACTTGTTTCTTCTGACATATATCAAATAGGAGGCACTTGCTTACTTGTCGGTTTCCTTGCAAGTTAAAACTGCTCTAGAAGTCAGTTGATTGCGTCTGTGTAAATTCTGTTCCTTCCATAATTGTAAATGTGTAAGACTGACCTTCAGACAATACTTTTTGAACTTCTTCGAATGCTCTTTCTGTTCCAAAACAAACGACTTTCTTCCTTGAGGTCAAGCAATCTGTCTTTGCAATTGAGTAACTTTGTATATCGAAGATCCTATATCCAGAAACCTCTTTACTATTGTTATTCAAATTTTGTGACTGCTAGCTGTCTTTTAAACCCTTCGAGGGCTTGATGATCCATCATCTCCAGGGTCCCAAAATCAACTTTCTGCATTAGAAACCCCGACACTTCTGAATTTTATCCTTCAGACCATACTCTAGCAACTCGAATACACCGAAGTTTTAGAGTCCTTCTCCATCTTTTATTGGAAATATGTCATCCATAGCTACCAAAATCTTTTCGTTTGGTCTCTGAATATGCCTTGTAACAAACTTCTGAAAACACTGTGCCAACCCAGGTAAGGAACCATTGAACTCGACCGTCCATCCGAACGATAGTGAGTGAATTTTCTGCTGGTTCATCAACGTTGATGTGGAAAACCACTCAAAATCCAACGGGAGCAAACTTTGCTTCTTGTATGTATCTAAAGATTTCGACAGAGAGGCAAAGAAATTATCCTTTCACCAGCTCTGTCCGCTTCTTTTAATTATTTCGAAGTTCCATCTTCTTTGATCTACTGATGACTGACTTCATGTATTCTGATGAGCCATGTATGATGCCTCTTTGGTTTCATCTGTATTCATCTTGTTTGCTGCATTTCTTTTCCTCTTAGATAAATGCTGATGACAAAATCAGGTTCATCATCTTTAAAATAATCTCAGAAGTGGCAAGATTGTGCTTGTATCTTCAGGCCTTGTGGCTTTCTAATTTTTGTAAGTTCTTCCTTTTTGGATCCCAGGATCCTCCGGCGGATTCAGTTCACTTTTCGATGTTTGGGCATCTCGCATTAAGAATGCCTTCACATGAATAAATTTTGCACCATTCTAGTTGATTGATAAGCGAGTCTAAAGATTTGAACCGGCAGATTCGTTTCTGAACTTGCCTTTAGTAATGCTACACGCCATTAGTGAATGGCTTCATCTGAAATTTTGTCTGAAGGATCCCACTGCAGTGACTTGAGCACTCATGCCGTTAGAGAGAATTTTGTCTTCAAGGTTGGATCGAAGACTTCATTGGTATTTTCTGCAGACCGACGGTACCTAAGTGCCTGATAAGTGTGGGCAATTTTCTCTTGCTCAAAGCATTGCCTTCCTTTTGTGATCTTCTTGACTGATCGTGGGGTAATAAGGTTGGGGAGGCTCTGTTTGTTTCTCTCGTGAAATTCTCAGTTCTCTGCTGTACTTGCATTTAGCTTTCTCCCTTCTAAATAGAATCTGCTTAACTTTCAAACCGATAATCGTCGAGTGGATTAGAAACACTGAATCAGAACAATTTTCCCGTGAATCTGATTGATCCGATCTGAGCTTAAGGTGGTGATTCTCATAACTTCCTCCGTGACTGAGGAGTGAGGAATGACGTCGATTGCAACTGAGGAATACATGCAATTCTTCTCCTACCTTGATCATCCCAGGCTGAACTTCGTGATCCAACCAGACGAAATTGTTCTGAAGCCTGGCAGAAACTGTTTCCCTTAAAATGCGTAATAACTGGCTTTGATTTAAGGTTCCTCCCGATGTCTCACTTCCTTTCAAAGAATTTTCTATAATTGGCTGAATCATCGCTCGTCCCATTCGTCCAGAAACAGCCAAGTCGGTAGAGCCCCATTCTCACTTGATCTAGATGATCACTAATTAGGGGTGATCTGATTTTAACCCTCCACGTCCATCCGTCAAAATATGTTGCAAGTTCAGATAAAAATCGGTCCTGGTTGTCCTTTTGATGCTAGGAAGAATTAAGGAAACTTCTTCTAAGGTGACTTAAATTCTTTGGGTATGGCAGAAGTCTTTTGATGTGTCAGAAGTTTGCCATCTCCTCTGCTCACGCAATTATGTGAGAAATTCTCTGACGGCAAGAGAGTTCCAAAAGACATGAACCCAATGTCTTTGAATGACTGTTGTACTGTCTGAGAAGGCATTAAATAGAAGGCATACTTCTAACTTCACATATCATGGAGAACATTCTTCACCCCTCTGAATGGCTCAGGTCTCTGGCTTCAACTGTTATATATGAGCTGATTCTTTCTACCTTTAATCTCAGCCTAATTTCTAAGCGTTGATCTTGTCGTCGTTTCTCTACAGCAAGGCTCTAGACGCAACCTTTTCTCAAATCTGTTTCTGTGTCGGCAAGTGCTCTCAACTCTTCACCCTCTTTCACCTAGTTTATACCAAACAAATTTTAGCAGAATTCATCATATTCAGTATCTTATGACAGTCCCTTAATTTTAACGGTCACAAGAATCAGGCTTCTGATCTAATCTTCGCCAGGATAAAGCATCTGACATCCTTAGTGCAGGCACATGATTTAAAATTAATATGAATAGCAAAATAGCACAAGAGAATCGATCAATTGATAATTTATATTCTAATTGTTTTTGCACAACAACAAAGTGAGATTTTAAAGAACACGGTCATGGTGAAGACATTGTTGACGACTGGAGCAAATAAATGTACGTATATCAAAACACGAACACAAATAACAATGCAAGATATTTCAGTTCAGAAAATACATAAATATACATAACAGTAACTATTAAAGCACATCTTTTTAAAAAGAATCATTGACAGACAATCTGAAACTTTAGTTAAAATTTTCCAAGAACCAAAACTAAAATATTGTGGAAAGAAATATAAGAATTCAATTAGGAACCAAAAATATCAGAGAAAGTGAAATAACAATCATAGAATAAAAACAACAAAACACTTAGAACACTTTCAATTCGCTTAATTAGAAATTAAGAATTCACAAACTCATTTTTAAAGTACAAGTTATCATTCATTGAGAGAAATGAAACAGACATAAGCTGGTTGGCAAGAAATTAAGGGAAAGGGGAGACTGTTGAAAATGCTTACGATTGAAAGAGAAGCCCAATTACTATGATGGTCTGCTTTGCTGAGCTGACTGACGGAGATACCACGTACATCAATTCAAGAATACTGAGAATAAAAGACACCTAGATTTCAAATTTAAGGAGGATAATTTGAAAATATAAAAATGGAAAATACATGCTTAATTTATTTTTCTTTCTGATATTTTTCACATAATAAAAATTAAGATTACATGGTGTACTCAATGGAATTGATCGTCCAAAAATAAATGTCTTAACAGTGCAAATTGGAATCTATGAGAAACTTGGTAAGACAGAATAGTATCAGCTTGATCATCATTATTTTCTTTGCAACGCTCGAACGGGATGGCCTTTTAAAGAGCTAAGTTAAACATTAGATTACTCACAAGCAACAACAGAGAACCTGATGAAGAAGATTTGATGATAGAAAACTGAGGTTCAACAGGCGGGGACACCGTCGTCGCAGAAAACTACTGTGAAATGGATGAGGCACACCCTTTCTTTGTATATCTGCTATCGCCACACTGGCTATTTTGCTTGTAGAGGCATGTTGTCACTGGATGATCATGCCATTCCCTTACAGCGTAATGTCGGTATTAGCATCTGGAAATTTTTACAACCATCCTAGGGCGAGATCGATTTTCCTTTCGGATTCTGACATTTCTGGATGTAATCCGGTCCGATCACCCATGTGATTTGCCTGAAGAAATCCTGACAGGAGCCAAGCACAAATTCCTTGGTGGGCTAAAGGAGGATGGTGGAGAGTGTCTCATCCCAACCCACGATGGCCTGTTCTCAAATGGCTGATGGTCTAGGGAGGTAATTTCTGGATTCTACGCAAATGCTTAAGAGATAATGGCGACGAAGCTCACAACTTACTCTGCCTATTAGAGACAGATGAAGAAATAAAGTACTTACACTATAAACAGAAAAGTTGGACCAGTCCTATTGTGATAAGATAGATGGTCATTTTATTTGTGAACCCATACATCGATGGACGTTGAACGCGCTCAAAGAAGCTCACTCTGGGCGGCAGTTAAGGAAAACAGAAGGAAAGGGCGGCAAAAGATGAGAGCCAGAAACGAGCGTCACTGATGGATTCTTTTCGACAGGCGGCGTAGAAGATATCACGACTCCTGAATCGCACATTAATCTACTGAGGCACGGAGGAACTAATTTTACAGTAATTAAAAACAAAATCAACTGCTTGAACAATTATTGGAGGAATCTGCACATATGTATATACATACAGGAAGGAATGTATATATGTATGGATAAGAGAATATATATATATGCATATATGCACATGTGAGAGCGTATATATGGCCATGTATGCATGCATGTACATGGCATGGGAGACACATACATACATAAAAGTGTGCACATGCACTGCCCGCAACCCTGTGTAGATATTTCTGAGCCAGGAAGAATCACATTACTGGGAAACCCCAAGAATAATATTAATCTTAAATGGCAACAGCTTACATATTATTGGTGACAAAACTTCTACAGTTTGCCAACAGTAAAATACTATTTGAAAATCTAAAATAAAAATTGTAATTGTTTCTGGAATGATGGTTTCATACTATTCCACTGAAGCAGAAAAGGTGGGGGCTAATAAATGACTTTCGAAAAAGCAATCTAAATTATTGGCACTGACTGATAGAGTTGACTTTAGAGCAAGTATTGCAATGGGCTACTTGGCTTTAAATTAGTATATAGGTTCAAAACACTAAGCTGAACAATTACACTCAACTTCACCAAAACTGCCTACGTAGTTTGTAATAGAATATAATCTAAGCTAAAAGAACTGTAATTATTTCGAGTTAGCCAATCACCATCCCAAGCTAAGACAAAATGCTTCATTTACAATTGTGAGCGATCACACGAGAGTGATTGAAAGCTGCCAATACCTGAATTGATTACATCCTTCTCGATCCTATCACAGAACGTATCATTAATAAATGGAAAGTGGCAAACTTCCATTGATATCATTAATG
>BMAW01026406.1:0-33416 GCA_019974015.1 Nephila pilipes
ACAAAAATCAACACATTTTATTTCCTAATAAAGTCGGCTGGAGTGTTGAGCTTCTTATTAGTTTTCCTTTAAATTTATCAACAAAATTGATAAAAAAAAAAACCTTCAAAAAATGTCAAATTTCTGGTATGTAAAGCTATGGTAAGGCTTTTAAGAATGTAATTTACAAAATTAAATTTAAGTTTCTGTAGAAAATGCGAAAACTTAAAATTTTCCAAGCAACTTAGTATAACATATAATTTAAATTATGTATATAAATTTGTGACTTTGGGCTATTCGCGGTTTTCTCTTCACTAACCTTGGGGACTTTTAATTAAGATTGATTGCTTTTGCTAAACAACCTTTGCCCAACCAAAAATGAAACGGGAATATGCAAATCACAATCAGGTAGAAATGAAGTGAAG
This sequence comes from Nephila pilipes, assembly GCA_019974015.1. Taxonomy (NCBI): domain Eukaryota; kingdom Metazoa; phylum Arthropoda; class Arachnida; order Araneae; family Nephilidae; genus Nephila; species Nephila pilipes. Next base: position 405 of record BMAW01026406.1, read on the forward strand.
CAAGGGAGAAAGGAAATATATAAACTCAGCTTGAGAGTCACGAGAGAGGTCGAGTAGTTCTAGCGCTTAGTAATTGTTCCAAAGTCGAAGTCGGAGCCGACAATTATTACAAGTTATCGGCTGTTTCGTGAAAGTTAGAAGTCAGGATAGCCTTATTTTGGCAATAGTGGTAAGAGTCAGTTAGTTTATTACTGGTAGATAGGATTAATATATTTAAGGTAATATCTGGGGAGAACCTGTTATAATTGTCGTTATATTAGCAATTAGTCAATAAATACAGTAAGTATCTGTCTAACGTCTCTTTGAATGACTTATTGACTTGTAGAGTTAATACATTGAGTTTAGCTATGGCACAAGAGGCGAATAGGACTAGTTCGCCGCCACAAATTTACAATATTATTAGTTTCCTTCTATTTCTTATCAAATAACATACTTCACTTTTAACAAACAAAAGTTTTTTTTTCAACATTTTTAAGGAAATAAATTAGAAAAAAAACACATAGTATAAAAAATATTTTTATGATGAGAAAGGAAATGTTTTAAAAATCATTCGCTGAATAAAATTCCAGATATTAAGCTATTATAGCTCACATTAATGACATGACATTCTTAATATTATTCCCGATTAATAATTTCTAGCAATAAATTATTTAATAATTGGTTAAAAATGCTATAAATGTTTGATTAAAAATGTTTCAAATATTATGTTTAAAAAGATAAACATATAATGTTTTTTTTTTAATTAAATGATAAATTTTGTTTAAGAAATATGTTTATTCGTTTGTTAATCTATCTTCAGTTAATAATACTGAATAGTTGCATAATACTGAAACTATACAAATGTTTTTCATTCAAATACTAACTTTATTCACCGAAAAATATAATTGTATAAAACAAACATCAGTTTATTTCGATTTAATAGAATTTTGAAGATAAACAACTTTCCACTGAATAATTTTTTTTGTAATACATGTTTTACTCTTCGAAGAAAAGTCAAAGGATTTACTAAAAAACTTGGCTCGAGTAAAAGTGCAATACCTTTTTAGCGTGGCTTAAACAAAAACAAAGCTATGTTAATATTTTTTTAAAAAAATTAAAACTAGGAAAACATGTTCATTCTCCTCGTTATTTTTTTCTTCAGTATTTGATTTTAAAGAATAATATAATTCAACAATAGATTCTCCTTTTTACATTTAAAAAGCGCATCTTAATTTTTTTTAAATACTTTACTTTATTTGAAGAAAATAATATAACTTATTTCTATACTTTTAAATATCTCCAAATTGTATTTCATAAAATATGCATATTGTAAAATATATACACAAATCAAGAAAACATTTTATTTATTAAAACGAAGTATTATTTTTTAATTAAATTTATAAAAATAGATTTTGTTTACAAGGAAAAACTACTAAAGATGGAAGCTTTTTTGTGTTTATGTTATGAATGTTTACTAATTTTCCATATTTAACAACAAAATTTGCAAATGAAATTTGTAGTTTTTCTGTATTTTGTTAGATATAGATTTTATCATAGATAATTTTTAAAGTCAAATTCTTTAAAAATTATTTGTATTTTAATGACAGAGACGAGAATTGTAAAATTTAATTAGTCCATCTACATTTTTATAATAAAATTGAAAAAAGTTTTGATAGTATTAGAATAATTAGAGTAATAATGAAGAAAAAAAATTTAGATGGAAATAAAAAAAAAAAAAATTCTTTTTTCTCAACTGCAAGAAAAATAAAACAAAAATATTTTTAAAAGAAAAAAAAACTATAAAACTAAGCTATAACTTCAAATATAGTTATTTACTAACTAATTTATTACTAACAATTATATTACTAACAAATACAGTTATTTTGTGAGTGTATCGAGTAATGTACATTAGCCTTTAATGCAACTGAAATTTTTTTGACAAACACAAACTTAACATATTCATATTCATTTTTGATAACATGCTTAATTATATAATATTAAGGGCTATAAAACTATTTTAAATTACTTAAACACGCTAAATACTCTTATTATGTTGTTTTCAGTGCTTGTTTTAAATTCTTAAATTAATTAAATGGTATTAAATATCGTCTTTATGGTTTGAGATTGACAGTGAAAAGTAATTCTTATCGAAATTCGCCTCTAATGCAAATTTTTTTAGCAAAACAGTGTTTGTGCTGAATTTCATTTATCTTTGGTTATTATCGATAATATTGTTAAATTATTTTGCTTCATGCCATTCGTACCATTTCTTCACCTCCCTGCAGCTGTTAGTCTTCAAGGAATCTTCACGTGTAAAGCAAATGTCATCAATTTTGTTATGTCTTAAATTGCTACAGTACGTGAATTGCACCAAACCATTTTATACTACATGTGTACATGCTTCCTAATTTATTACCAAGAGATCGTTAGCTTTGACCAAATTTTCTGCAAAGCTAATCAAATACATTGAAAAACATATTGGCCTTTTTCTGCTACATTGTCAAATTACAAACGCTATTCCGCCACACTTTACATAAAATAAAAGCGCATCTTATTTTCAAATTAAATCTCGTATTGAATGAAAATTTGAATTTCTTGCGAATAGAGAGAAACTTAAAAACATAACCATAACAAAAACTTTAATTATACGCTTCACATTCATTATTCTTTTAAATATTTCTACCTAAGTCGGACATGTGCCCGAAATATTGAAAACTGATAGTTTAGTCCGATCCTTTATTTGGCTGTTAAGGATAGCATCTAATACGCAATGTGAAAATCTTAATTTTCCCACTATTAATTATCAAAATAATAGGAAATATACTAGTCCTTTTACAGTCAATTATTGATTATTAAATGTGATTTGAACATAAATTAGAAAATTTAAAAGTTGTATTGGGAATCCGATACGTTTGTAATACAGCTATAAAAAGTGGTTGCATTTTTTTCTTTTTTTAAAAAATAAAATCAATTTAGGAATAGAAAGCTAAGACCTAAATAAAGAATGGTTTATCTTGCTGCAAAATATAGCATTCTTGATTTTTGAGGCTCTAAAACAAAAGAGCTGGTCAATTTAATTTTTAAAAAATAGAAAATGTCTAAAGTCTTCTATTTATGCTACCGACACTATTATCTAAATCTAGAAAAAGATAAAAAATGAATAAAATTTAAAATTTCTAGAAAGTAAGGTATTGAAAAAAATATCTAGTTTTTGTAATACAAAAATCAACTGTGATTATATTTTCATGAAAATTCGTGATAGTTTTCTTAAAGTTATTTACTTTCGTTTTACATTGTTTGATGAAAAAAAAACTTTTCGCTATTTAAATCAATGATTAATTATTTCGTGTCTACTTCTTTATCATTAACTTAGTCAAGAAAAGAATTATTCAGGGAAAATTCATGATAAAAAATATTTTCCAAAAACAAAAATAAATTCATCCTAACTTACTCAAAAGGTGACATTATAATTACTTGTAAAATGCTCTGAAATGATATTCTGTATAAAATTATATTACATAGGAATATCCTTAGAATAATATTTAAAGTATTTACACTTTTAAGACAGTTGGACATTTCTATGTATTAGCTGACTGTTACTTCATCTTCCAGCAATAAGAGATCGAACAAATAAATAATCAATAACAATAAAATCAAGAATAATTCATGTTCTCTTAATAACGTTTGTATAGTTGCTATTCAAAAGTTTCCCTTTAAAAAGTGATATGCTTCCTTCCTGGCCATTTTAAATAAGTAGAAATTTTTTAAAAGAACCATTAATATGAAACTGTTGGGGTGTAATTTGAAAATGTGCGCATAAGATAAAAAAAATTAACATACTCACAATATTAAGAGATAGTAAGCAATTTGAAAAAATAAATATATTTTAATCCATAACAAACAAATGCTTATGCCGAAAAAGATGTCTCGTGGAAGGGCAGGCAGTGTGAAAGGCACGTTTTAGTATGACAGTAACTAAAATGGCGCGAAATTTGAAAAAAAAAAGATATTAAGATGGCTCAAGTGTACCAGATTCCTACATGTATTTAAGAAGCATTTTAATGAATCTTTCCCGCATTTTGTTAATTCTTCATGTTAAAAAATAAATAATGGATTTGAGCTTTGTCACTAACATATAAAGAAGTTATTTTTAATGTTATAATTCTATAGAACAGCGAAAATATAAATGTTTCAAAAGTTTTTTTTTTTTTTTTTTTTTAACATTACAGTACTCTCTCGGTAATTAGGCAAGTATCGGAGCAGAACACCGCCAAATAACTGAAAACGCTGGATTATTAATCGCTTATAACAAAGCATTGAAACAGCAAAAGCTATGTGTGTTATTGTATAAAATTTAATACGGTATACGGAAATAAAATCTCAAAAATACAAAACAATTAAACCAACAAAAAATATACTATCTTGTACTGATAGCTTACATTATTCCATTGAAGTAGAAGGCATACAATAAGGTCTATAAGGCCTGTCTATTTGTGTAAAAGCGTCGGATTACTGGCAGAGCCATAAAAGTGAAATGCCGGATTATAGAGGGAGTACTGAATCAAAATTATTCAGGATTTTAATTTTTGATATGGGCTTTGGTCATTCTTTTGGTCTTATTTTTTTCTTGACTATGAGTACAAAAATATTTCTGAAACAAAATAAAATATATTTTTTCCTATTATGTATCAGTAAAACGATATAAACTTAAATTTTGGTCTAAGCGTGAAAAGAGGATATTTGACATATACCATAAGGTAAGTTAAATTTTTAACATCTTTTTTTATTAAAAAAAAAAGTTGCAAAATAAAATGGAAGACAAAATCACACTGAAAACAGTGATTTTTTTTTATTTGCATTTTTTTTTCCAATGAGAAAATAAACAAAAGTATCAAAAGCCTAACATAAATTAAGTGTTAAAGATCTGTAAATATCTAAATTGAATTATTAACTCAAACAATATTTTAAGATTTTTGATTAAATTCGTACAAAAATTTGTAATAAACTAATATTAAGCTTCAGAAACTTACACCTGATTCAGTTTGGAAATTAAATATTTTGATTGAATTCATCAATATGTTATCAGTAAAGAAAAGATGTTAGACATGTTTAAATCTTATTTTTGAACCTATATTCTTGTAAAAACTCTTCATTAATTGTAACTGAAATAAATTCTAATTAACTAAATTTTTTAAAGTATCAAAAGAAAAACTCATATGAATATAATCAATAGATTTGACAGCATTAAATAATATCTAATAAAATCACAATGTTTTTAAAATGTATGTATTTATTGTATTACCTTGTACTTAAAAAGATCTAGTTCCTGCTTTAACCTTTCATTTTCCTCTCTCAAAAGCAGAATATGAGATGCGCATGAATTAGTGCTTTGTGCAGAAACATTAGAGCCATTTGTTAATCTAGAAACTGCAACAAAAAATAAACTTTCATAGTATTTTATGAGAAATTTTCAAAGTTATTAAAAATTAAGTTCATAATTTACAAACTGTTATTGCAGGTAGCATCTTACCAAGAAGGAAATTCATTCGATTAGGAATTTCTGACGTTTATTTTATATCGTAATAATTTCTAAGTGATTTCTTAAGAAATCACTCGGAAAAAGAGAAAAAAAAAAAAACTTTTTAAAACTATAAATAACAAGGGCTAGATGTCGACTGAAGAAAAAGGATTTATATAGAAAAATAATAATCCAGTTTATTGTAGGCTTCATTTTTATATTAATAAGTACAACATTGAATTAATGTACTTTGAAGTTTCTGTAGCAATATTGCTAATTTCCATTTTTCATTCACATAAATGATATCATAAATGACACAGAATATAACCTTTGTCCTCTCATAAAATTTCGTTTCAATTTTGAGAATCGTTGAATCTGATTTCATTCCTTAATCAAATTTATACGAACCAGTGTATAATATTAAAAGGAATAAGGAAAATAAGAATTTATTTTTCTTTCTTATGTGTAATACATAAAAATTTTTACTTAAACGTTCTAATTTGATATTCTCAAAAGTAATAATAATAATCAAGGCAATATTTATGTTGCTAATTTTGAGCACCAAAATGGAGTTAATAAAAAAAAGAGGGAAAAAAAACCACATCACACATAATCCCAAGATGTATTTTAGCTCAACATTTCTTGCAATAATTTTGATATTCATAGGAGGCAAATTACTTAGAAAGGTCTTGTACTGATTAAAACATACATTCATTTTATATTTAAAACTTACAACGTTACTTATCTTAAATTTCGGGAAGTTACCCTTTTTTTCCCTCTCTGCTCAACAATTTTGTATTCACTTACCATTAACGAAATCTAAAGTGTCTGCATATGTTGAAGTTGCTGTTTCTGAAAATAATTCGTAATATTTTAACATCTTTATTTTTCTTCTTCAAAATGTGTGTCATTCAGATTCTCTAAAGAGTTGACAAGCATTTTATTAGCATTGCGTATAGCATCCCACTGCGCTCATCTCGAGGATAATCCTAGTTCATATACGCTAGAGGCGCCACTAGCACTCACAGTTCGCTAATTCAAAACATGTCAGCTTTTTCGGGCAATAATTACACAAGAAACAAAACTTACCTCTGGAATCAAAATAGGTTGACAAAACTCCTCGGAAACTTAATAAATTAACCAAAAAACTCCAGACAAATACAAAATTAGTTACACGACACTCCATTTTTTTTGAAGAATCGCTGGCGATCCCTCAAAGAGTAATGGAAGCCACAGGAAACCTTGTTACCGGCAAAAGTCGTTACCCAATTGAAAGCTCAATTATATCCCCTAACGTTCCGATTAAGACCCGCTGGAGTCATTCGATATCGCACTTCCTTTGAAAGGCACAACATCCCCATTCATAGGACCTTTGACCTTGGTATACTTCCCGTCCGTCACACTTAACTCCTCTTAAGACGCACGAGGATTCCAAGGAAAGGAACTAGTCCCAGAAAACGTACACACATAGCGGTAAACGATGCACCAACTTTAGAAAAAGGGAAGTTACTTTGACATGGGGTTATTGTTATTCAAATTTCATAAAAACTTATATGTTTTCTATAATAATGTAAATTGTCTTGATTAAAATATAAAACAGTAGATAGTCTAAAGTTATTTCTGCTTAGAACTTGAAATAAACTAATGCTAATTTCTCCCATTACTAAAAACCAGAGAATTTAATTCATAACTATGGATTAATGAAAGCCTCTTGGAACAAAATTAATTAATTTGAAAAACTCAAGAATATCTCTTTTAAGATTAATTTTTATGTTGGAAATTCGTATACCTGACATTAAAGAATTGATATTCTTTGGGAAGAGTATGCTTCGACTTTAAAACTATAATTACAAAAAAAATGACACATTTGTATCTTTACTCGTATATCCCTCCATAATTATTCGATATCAATGCAAGTTTTTTCTATGCTAATCTTCCTTTGTTGAAATTTTAACTTTAACACAACATAATCGTACATTGCTCAGATTTTTTTGCACCAAATGTTACTGAAACACTGTTCTAAATACTTTTAGTTTTGTTAATTAAACTTCTATAGATATATTGGGTATACTAAAGTTTTATTAAGCAACCAAAGTCAATTATGTTTCATCGCATAAAGGCAACACAATAGGTTATTTCGTTCGGATAATAAAACATTGAACGACACTCAGATGACTAGGACAATATCTGAGTTAGAGCATCACTCACTTAACTTCCACATCACACCATGAAAAAACTTAAAGATCCAGTTCAGTTTAACAGACAGTACATCAATTATTCCACATGATGGTTTTATACGGAATTAGGACTCAAACTAATGGACTGTCCATCCCCAGCAAAAAAAAGTCAGAATAAAATATTTACCAAAGAATATTTTATATAACTAAAGCATATTTATTTAATTAAAAGTTATTCTAATGTCTGTGTAATGTATGGTAACTTTTCATCAATTATCAAATCTCCAATCTACTATTTTTTATTCCGATTTTTCGAAAATACAATATTGTACTATAAAAAATTAAATATATACAACACAGATATAAGAATAGTATTTTCGAGGTATCTCACATTATTCTTCATTTTTTTTTAAGTAATGATTTTTGCTTTTTGTTTCTTATTTTGCATAATATTATCATACGATGGAAAGAAAAAAAAACTTGTTGGAAATAAATGTAGAGAATACAAAAATTTTGCTGATGAATGTAATTCATAACTGCACTTCAATTAATAAAAATATCAAACCCAGAAATTTTTATAGAAAGGTCCTATATTTTACTAGAGATATTTCATGATCATATAGACTTTTCTGTCGCATTACTTCACTTCTATCATTCATTACTTAAGCTCAATCAACACATATAATGGAAATTCTTGAGTTGAAAAGGGTTTCAATATTTTCAAAGCCTTTTATTTGTCCTAAATAAGTTCACGTTTAGAAGAAGAAAAAAATCTGAGTGTTTGCATTTCTGAGAAAAAGGCTTTAAATCAGAATGAATTTCTGAAGTCGAATTGTAAAAAATATAGAAATGTATTTAAGAACATTTGTTTTCGTTATTTTTCGAATTACAAGTAATTTACGTAATGCCGACAGACATCTCGTGAGTGCTACAGTTTGTATTTGCAAAAACGTAATGCGAATGAAAAAAACCGTTTCAGACACATTAAAGACAGATATCTCTCAAAATAAGAAATATTTTCAACATCAGGAGAGTTTCATGAAAAACATCATATGAACAATATATCATATAGGAATGATTAACTGTTAAGATTTTACCAGAAAACAGTGCCTTACAATACAGAAAAATTTGCAAAAATTGCTTCATTACAATTTAAACATGAATCCTTTTGATATATTAAGTAAATATTCTTGAATGCATTGCACTTGATACCGTTGTATAAATCAAAGTATTTTGCAAAAGTCGTTTCAATATGATATAAATACTTTGTGATTTTGCCATTTTGTTATATTAATTTGCAAAGAGTAATTACTTTCTAAAGAAATATCGAGTATTTCATTATTTTACGTATTGTTTATAATGTTTTGACACTCATGCAATATTTTCGATGTTATATATCTAAATTTCTTGTCCCGTCTGCATCTGAACATTCTCCAAAGATTTTCTAAGTAAATAGTTTCTCAAACTTATTTCATTGAAATAATTATACTGCTTCTCGCAAGAAGGGATATAAAACTAAAATCGCAGAGATGTGTCTGATTGATTTTTTCAAACCTATGAGGGTGATTCGACAGTTCTTAGTTTCAACCTAAAAAATTTATGAAATAAAATATTTTTAATAATAATTTTTAATTTTTAAATAATTTTATGAAATAAAAATTATCAAGAAATTACTAGAGAATCAAGATAACACTTGTTACCATGTTGCAGTTAAATTGATATTTTTAACAAGGCTGAATAAAAAGTTTTATATATATATACACGAGGGTAGTTCAAAAAAGGACTTCTTGAGGACAATAGATGGTGCTGCTATAGCAAGTTGGAGTTAACTTTATGTGTAGTCATCTGTTAAGTGGCACCATAAGAAATTTGACAATGATTCACATGTTTGTTTTGATTCAGCAACAATCAATTTTTCCAAGCAAAAATCAAAATTTGATTATTAAAAATCGAAAATCAATCGATTATTCAAAATTAAAAATCGGTAGCAACTACCGCATCGAGTTGCCGTCACCCTTTTGAATCGAATCGTCACTGTCGATAAGATCTGAATTCATCCGTATTCGTCAAAAACCTAAAATAATCAAAATGATGTATTGATAAAGATGAATCTGCTCCAAAGAAGGCGAAGACAATCTTCTCAGCCGGAAAAGTTTTTGCGACGATTTTTAGGAATGCGAAGGGCATCATATTCATGGACTTCTTAGAAAAAAGAAAAGCGATCAATTGACAATTCTACACATAGAGTTACTTCAATTCCATTTCCCAATACTAGTGCCCCATTTCTCATTCCTAACACGGGTAATTTTTGAACCATCCTCGAAATTAATTCACTTCAAAACAGGTGATTAAAGATTAAATACATTATCATCTTAGAAACTAATGTGAAAGTTGAAAGAAAATTTCCTATTTTTATTGATGTGCCTTTATGAATATTAATAATGATTCACTTGATGTTATCATTTTCTCTATGCCTATGGAGACTAGCTCATTTCTTTACTTCAGAAATTCTTAACCAAGAGTCCGTGAAATTGTATAAGAACGAGTCATCTAGTTATCTTATTTTTTAGTTGTAGTTAACCAGATCTTGCTCTTCCTTTTCTGACAAATTATTCAATATACGAGTATTTTGAATAAAGCATGATTAATTTTGTTTGTCATGAAAATTTTCTCATTTAAAAAAAAAAACATTTGAATTTGTTTTTGATAAATAAAATTTCACTTGAAAGTTCGTATTAATTATATGTGCATGTATTTTATTATAATTAAGGATTATTATCATTATTTATGTATTATTATTGAATGCGCTAAGAAAAAACGTACATGGATTTTTATCATATTACTTGTAAGCTATTTTTTTCTAACATAACTTATTTGCTTTTCCATTTTATTTTACGTATGTACATTAACCCCACATATGTGTAAGAGAAGGGGTGTGGGAAACGAATAATATAATTTTATTAGGATTAATGACTTTCACCAAACTGGCAAAGAAGTCCATGCAATAAAAAAAGTTTTTAAAAAAGCTTTGCTCTAAAGCAAATTAAGACGCGCATTTTAGATGTGAAAAAAGGGACTATTTCTCTTTATCAGCAGTTTTGCTAATTTGATTTCAATCTTAAAGGATTATATTTAACAGAAGAAAAATAAACTCAGCCAATTTCTTAAAATATTTTTTTAACTTATTGGAATCCTAATTACTGATTTTAATTCAGACAGAATAAGGCGAGTGCAAATCATATAATACAATTTTGTTTCGAAATATCATGAATTTCCCTTCCATTCGTGAGCCTTGGGGCTGCTTCCTAAAAGCGAATCAATATATTCTGAATCAATATTATGCATTAGGCGCTCTCTTTAGAAAATAACCTTATTAAAAGGATACTTGTCATCTTTAAAGCTAAATGGCTTTATTGAAACTGGGCTTTCATTTCGGAATCGCAGAAAGGGTTTCACATCGTAAAATTCCTCAGGCAAATGGGGAAGATCTATAAGCCGATTTACTCTTTGAAGGTAAAAGGAGGAGTATCTTGACTACGATAAAATGTCAATAATTTCGATCCTATTACAAGAATATAGGATAATGAAAGCTTAGAGGCTTTTAATAAGACTGTAGCTGTTGAGTAACTTAGCTTGTTATTTCGGTTGCTGTTAAACAAAGTGCTCGTACATTAGAGAAATTCTACTGTGAGGTTAAGATAGACTTAAAATCACGATTAAAAAAGTAAAAAAAGAAAATGTTTAAAGTTCGCAAATCTGAAACACACATGAGGGTATAATAATAATGATGAAATAAAAATTGTCCGTGAAAAATTACGCAAATATCGTTTTGGTTGAGGAGGGGAAAGAATGAATATCTTTTTAAATATCTAAATTTACTGTATTATAATTTCAAAGGCTGAATTTTATACAAATAGCTTAGTTATTATATAGAAATGTTCCCTTGTATAAAGTTTTGAATGCTTATTTACATTTAGAATCGTATATAATAATTGTTTAAAAAAAAAAGGTTAGGAGCATGAAAATGAAAATGAAACTTGCAAAACACTTCATTTTTATTGTATGAGTTTAGAGGACATTAGTTTATCTAAACCCTATTTTTATATTATTAATATTATTATTATTAATAATATATATATATGTGTGTGTGTGTGTGTGTGTGTGTGTGTGTGTGTGTGTGTGTGTGTGTGTGTGTGTGTGTGTGTGGTGTGTGTGTGTGTGCGTGTGTGTGTGTATTATGGATTCAGAAATTAATATCGTTTATTTATCTAACATTTTTACATACCCTTAAATAACTGATAAGGTACTTCATAAAATCATATCAAAAAATTTCAGCTCCTTACTTCTTCATGATTTTTTTACATAGCTATTGTTTATCTGAACAAAACACTTATGAACTCATTTCACATAAAAGTGCTTTGAAAACTTTCGAAACTAGAAACTACTTTAAAATTAAATTTTATGATGATATATTAACTTTTAAAAATAAAAACATTTTCATATTTGAATGCATTTCTACATTTAAATAATTTGTCAAGCTGAGGGAATGGGAGCTTTTCACATTCTCTTAAGTTATTGCACACAATAGATTTTGGTCCCCCTCCCCCGTTTTTTTTTTTAAAAAAATAATCGAGCAAGTTGTCTTTTTTACAATAATTAATTTCTTATTAGTTAAAATATGCTTTAGTTACGGTTAAATTTCAATACTTCTTACGACAAAAATGTTACTTATCTTAATACATTCACATTCAAATAAATAATTAGAAAAAATTTAGAACTAAAACCAAAAACGAGCAGCTTCATCAAGAGCCTGATATACTCGTATGCCAAAACCTAATACAAGATATTTGATATTTCCATGTCATTTGGAAGCACACAATTATTCTTGTTTCTACTAAGAATGTGTATGTCACGAACAGCTTTGTTTTGTTTCGACTTAAGGCTTTAAAGACGACTGTTTAGATTAATATCATTCAAAAAAAAAAAAAAAAAATACAGATATTGAGGTTATTGAACCAACTTGCCAAATAATTCTCAAAAGTAGTTGGTCAGAGTAAAAAACCTACACATCTACTTACTACACATACAAAATTGTTTTCAAGAACTTTAAGTTGAAGATTGATTATTGAATGAAGTGGAAAGTATAGGAATCTTATATTTCACCCGTTATAATAACCCATCGATTAAGCAGCTGAAGTACTTTGTAAAGCTGTTACTATTTCAAACATAACACTGCATTGTGAGACATTTTCAAATAAATTCTCTTATAGACGTTTTTGAAAATAAAGCTCCATTGATCGAGAATACCAAAACGGATATCACCAATTTTAACAAAACAGAAAAATTGAGAGAATAGCCGAGTCAGCTTACTTTTACAAATAAGAGATGGGTGTTCATTTCTTGTTTGACATAATTAGAAACTTATCGTGGAATACAACTATTCTTATCGGTATTATATTATTCATCTTTATCCCACGGTGATTGCTAATTTATATTTTAAATTAATAACTACTCTTGATGTATAAAAAACCTATTGTGTTATTTCACGTGATAATATACTGCATATATTTATTGTTTATTTGGAATAACAAATTCAAAATAATTTTTTATTGGAATAGAAGGGGAAATTTTCTTCAAAATGATGGATTTTATAAACAAAGAAACACAAGACTTATTAATAAGGGCAAGTACAGAAAATTTTAATGCGGATTTATTACATTACTTCATGTTCAAATATTTTTGAAATATCTACTTATCCATATATTTATATTGTTTATTATTTAAATATACAGATTTAACAATAGCCTCCAGACACTTTCCTGGTTAAGTGATCTGATAGCGATTGCTATTTTCTGCTTATGTTTCGTAAAGTTATATTGATTATTTAATAATTCGTTTAACTATAGTCCTAGAAAGCATTCCTATATGCTGTTTAGCAAGTGAAGTGATGCTTCGTCATCATTTAGCCATCCAAAGAGACTCACCCAATTTTTCGCTGTAAAAGCAATCAATCGCATTTGAATGAGTTTTACTTATTTATGCTCTTCTGCTAGGGTAAGTATGTCTTTTCCTACTGTAAAAAAGTAGAATTAAAATTCATTACAAATTTTTCAAATGAAAAAATGTCCTAATATTTAATGAGTATTCATTATAAGTTAATATGGTTATAACATAAATATATTAGTTTACCATACTGTGCACATTTATATTTAAAAATATCTCATTAATATACAATGTTTCACTTTAACATGAAAAGTTTAAAATTTTTTAGCTCTCAGTTTTGGGGACGAAATATGGAACATATTTTACGTCCAAAAATTCGATTGAAACAAACAGATACGATAAGTGTAACAAAATATGTTGTTCAATATAGAATATTTAAATCAGAATATAATATTAATGCGTGAGTTTGAACATTTTTTCTGTCTGAAAAATTGAGAGTTTTGGCCCTATGTTTAATCATTACACGAAAACAGCTTTATGTATGAAACCGCAAACAACATCCTACTCGGTCAGTGTTTAAGAAATGCTTCATTAATATTATGTGGATTATTTTCACTAATTATTTCAAGTATTTTTGATAATTGACTAGTTTTTTCTTTAAAGTTATGTCATTACTCTATTTCTGATTTCCAAGAATTGCATTTATTTTTAAAATTCGCTATCTTCTTATAGATATTTAATCTTTCAAAAAAACTATATGTTTTTCCTTCGAAATCTCGAAAATGTTCATTACTTCTGAGGAATTTCGATAAAATATTATTTTATTTGAATAAAATAGTGGGTCTTTCGTCAAATGTCCTTAGAGATGCTCCATTACCAGTAGTGTAAACAAGAAAGGTGCCCAAAGGGTTATGACACCATACAAAAAAATTTTTAAAATTTTACATGCAAAGGAATCGACACGGATTACTTGAAATAACTGTCTCAGAAAATCTTTGTCTCAAAGCATTGTAATATTTTTATTTATTATAAAAAGTTAAAGCAGTCAATTACTCTGTAAAATTAAGTATGAAATAAAGGAATTTTACTCCAAACCCACATTTTATCCTTGAAGTATGATAAATTACTCATAACATTTAAATAAAGCAATAAAAAAAGCTTCCCTATTTTTGTAGATGATGTTGTGAGAAATGTTGCCTTGAATGCAAAATAAACATATTATTTCTTTAAAAAAAAAACATTTAATTTACTTAATAAAATTGACAGAAAATATTCTCTAACGGTAAAACAAAGTTTTCTTGAGTTTTTCTTTAGAACAAAATAACCGAGATTAATCGTAACAAACAAAATTAGATATATTTAACTAACATTACTTATGTTTTCCACATATTTATTTTTCTTTTGTATATTGAATAGAGTTTGAAGAAATTCTATAACAATTCTTATACAAACAAGACTTTTCCAAATTATACGTTGTAGTTACTGTGAAGAACATTGTTTTTATAAATGAAACCAGAAATTTCTTTAGTGTTCTCAGATTAAATATATTTTTCCAGTAAAATTTCAATTCAAAATTACACTGCTGGCCATTAAAACTGCAACAACAGGAAGGAATGATCTGAAGAAAGTCAAAATATCATGAAAGGAAGAAGATGTTGGAATATACAAATGATTAGTATTTCAGTGCTTTTAGACGACTCAGGAGGGAGAAATAACATCTGGAGCCAATCATTAAAGAAAGTTGTGTAGTGAATTTCTCATTCGGAAAAAGCTTTGTAAAGTTAGATTTTGTTCAGAATTTAGTGTTATACCTCGAATAAGAAGAAGTAATGCTAACCAGTAAGTGTCAGAATTCGATAGAGGCAGGATCGTTGCCTATCGAGAGTGTGGATTTTCGTTCCGCTTTATTGCCCGTCGCACTGGTCGAAATCCAACCACTGTCATGCGAATATGGAATCAATGGGTTACTGAAGGTCATACTAAATGGCATACAGAATCTCTCATGACTAACCTCCGAGATGACAGACATATTGAGAGGTTGTTCTTGCAAAACAGTACAACCACATTACGAACCATTAGTCGGATAATGGGCATGTTCGCATCACGCCCAATATCCGCTCGTACGGTGCGACGACGTATGCAGCAGCGTGGACTGTCAGCACAGCGACCATTACTTCGGCTTCCCTTGACAATGCAGCATAGGGAGAGACGGCGAGTCTGGTGCGCCGAACGACAAAACTGGATACAGGAGTGGCACAATGTCGCCTTTTCAGACGAGTCCCGGTTCTGCGTGCAGTATTCTGATGGCCGTACACTTATCTGGAGGCTCCAAGGAGACCCGCTCATTCGTCGTTTGCTTTCGATTTCGGCATAGGGCCCTGCTCCTGGTGTGATGGCTTGGGCAGCCATTGGGTACACGACACACACATCTCTAGTTCGGATAGACGGTGATTTGAACTCTGATTGGTACATTTCTGACATCTTACGTCCTGTAGTTGTGCCCTATCTTCGAGGGTATGCCATCTTCCAACAAGATAATGCAAGACCACATGTTGCAAGTCGTGTTCTGACCTTCCTCGATGCACGAAGCATCCGATTGTTACCTTGACCTGCACGGACCCATTGAAAACATTTGGTCATGGATTTCAGAGAGACTGGCTCTCGCTATCCCTCTCCAGCTATTGCGGTTGATGAAGATGGCACAGACTTGGAGAAGCATGGGATCAGTTGCCTGTTTCTGTCATCCAAGCCCAGTTCAACTCCATGCTTAACCGGGAAGGGCCGTTTTAGCTGCCAGGGTTTGCAGCTGATCCTATCGATTTCGCACCCCCGTAAACCCCAAAACTGCTTACAAATTTAATCATTTTGTCTTCATGCCATACTGTTTAGTACATTAAATATCTTTTTTTTTTTTTTTTTTTTTTTTTGGTATTTGCTTTTTTTTCATGGTGTTACAATTTTAATGGCCAGCAGTGTATTCACTTGTTTTTCTGTAATCTCCTTTGATGTGCATTAAGAGGTATAAAATTTTGATGAATCGGAGCAACGCGTTTTAATAATCAACTATTTGTATAATTCGCTATGCATCGAAATTAGATTTTATTGCTAAAATAAATAGCGTATGCGTAAAATATATGATATTCATTCAATTATTAACATTCATAGAATAAGCTTTTGGGCTCGTGATTCTTCAAGAAAAATATTTTTTTCATTTCTGCCATAATTATATTTTTATCGCACATTTTCTTTTACTTTTGTGAAATAACAAAGTAAAATGAAGCAATATTCAATCATTTGCGGTATTTCCAATCACTGGAAATACTGCAAATGATTGAATATTATCCCCTATAATGGCATTAGGTGTGCTTTTATTTGTGTAATTTTTTTATGAAAGCCTATGGTGTGTGAATTCTATAAATAACTGAACATTTCCTTTCACCCATTGCTTCTATAAACAATTGTACGTATCTAACGTACGCATAAAGTGACGCACTGAGTAAAAAGGAAATATCCTCTGATAAAAGACAAAGAATAATCCGACATATTTGTTATTTTAATTCCATATCGGATACAATGCATTCATAAGAGACTCTAAAATTAAATTAGATCTTTAATTCGTGACATAATTCGGAAATGAAAAAAAAAAAAAAAAATTCATGTGTTGCTTACATCCTAAATAGAAGCCATATTACACATAACATTTTCTAAACAGGAATTATTTATTAATAAAATTTTGCCTTCCCACTTTCTGTGATGCGCAAAATCCAAATATTACTTTTTATGGGGAAAAGTAAGTCTGTTCTCTAATTTTCTTTCAATCATAGCCTTGAAAGAAAAGATTTTAATCTCAGACTCAAATTTGAAAATCTGTCGTAGCAATAGTTTCCAAGATTTTCAGTCAGATAAATACGAAATTTCATTTTCAATACGTCGGGTCATAAAATTATTTTTGGGAAAATTATGCACATGCAAACTTTTTAATTCAATTACAAAAATTGGCCTTTTCAGGAAGAAAGTATTTTCAGAAAATTTGAAATACTGAGATAAAAACTGATTAACTAAAATGGATTCATTTATAGAAATATTAATTTTAATTCATATAGTAAAAATTTGATTTAATTTATAAAAAAAATTTAATTTGTTGCAAATGAAAATCATAATTAGATAAATCTTGTTAGAAGTCACTGAATTTGACATTATATTTTTTCATTAGCTTTCATTACAGAGCAAATTTCACTCATATATTGAATTCCAAATATCATATATAGATATTTATCTATTCAAGATGCTGTATGCTGCTTGGAAAGAACGACCATAACTTTCTGTTACCACTTTAGGTGGTTATAAAAACCTAAATTAATATTGAGGTCAAATAACCATGATTTTCTTAAGATGAATATTTTTAACTGTTTAAGTTTTATACAAAATAGAATATGATTATAAATGATAAATAGAAAATTTCTGCTCACATAATTAGCTGTCGTAAACTCAAATTAGAGTTCATAACATTCAATTATTTGGTGAGTAAAAATATCTAAGCTTATTTAAAAGTTATTAAGGTCATTTATCTCTCTGTCCTTCCAACAGACATTTAGTTAATTGAACTTAATAATCATGGTTGCCAATTTCCTTCGAAGAATCAACATGTCATAATCTTATCAGATTGGGTCATCTTCCAATTTCCACGTTTCATTTTCACTGAATGTTCAGTCGCGTAAGGGGAATATTGAATAAAACGAAAGTAGGCGAATTATAATATTTTATATTCTCGTTAAATGTGCATAACAGAAATATCTACAGCATACATTTATTAGTGATATTAATTTTATTTATTTATATTTATATATATATATATACTATATATATATAAATAGAACCAAATGATAAGCGACATATATCATATCCAGTGGTTAGGTCCATAGCCGGGTCACACTAGTTTGATACAATAGCATTTGTTTTAAAGGTTTGCTTGAACTGTGGTTACATTTAAAATACACTTGTAATTAAGAATCTTTAAGCTGAGTTAAGTTTTTCCATTCTTAGGCAGCATTCGTGACAGCGTTTCAGTTATTATATAACCTGAATCCCAGTCCTGTACAAATCCTCTAAATTAAAGGCTAACATGAGCTTTTGAAATCAGGTATACTATGTTTCAGATTCATATAAATTTTGAAAATAAAGTGAAGCATCAGAGCTGCATCTACTTTTAAAGGAGCTTTGAATAAACATTATCGGCTGAAATTATGTTTAATAAATACCTACAATGAAACTTATATGTCATTGAAAATTAATCTCTTTTAAAGTACTTTGTAAAGAAAATAAAACCTAGCCCACAAGTACACATTAAATTGTTTCAATGCTTAGATAATACTTGATTCAAATTTATCACTATTTGAAGAGTATTGAGCAGTGAAATAAAATTGTAGAAGACAGATGATGCTGGTAATTATTCTTTTATCAAATGAAAATTTAACAGTTATATTATCAAAATCATCACAAAATAACAAACATGATTGTTCTTATCAGATATCTTTCATCAAAGATATTCGGAAATCATATACGATTGAATTAGTAACCTTTTTAAAAATTATGTATTAAAGTATTATGTAATACAAGGTATATAATTCATTCCGTTTCAAAATGTCACAAATATATATTCATTAGATATTCATAGTTGCGAAAGGAAAGAAAAATTACAACACACTATAATATAACAATTACGTCATAATGCATTTATTCAATCTGTTTCTATCAAATACAAAATTTAAAGAAAGCATGGACAGAATCAGCAACATTAAAAATCAACATTTCAAATCTAATAAGTCTTCAAAGTCCGAGCAGCAATGAGTATATGCTGAAAGTCAGTTACCACTTCAGGTATCATTCTTGTCATTTGACTATAGTTAAATAGCGAGGATCGTCTTCCATCTTCTATTAAGACTGTTTGGAGACACGAGGTTCGAATAGGATGAAGTTCAACGTTGAAATAATGTCGTTGTTATTCAAGAAAATCGGAGATGTTTCAATATTTTAAGGATTAAAAGAACCACCGCATGTACACACGCTCGTATAAGCGCGTATTATGTGTGTGTATATATATACGTGTAATTTTACAAAAATTTTATTTTAAATTTTATGGAATTTTACATTTATAAATATAATAATGCATACATTGCGAAAGAATAGGCGGGCTAAAAATGCCAAATTTTGTAGTAAGTTAAGCATTGTTAAAACATGTGAATATAGGATGGTCAGATATTTATTGATTTAGTAATAATATCTCAATCTGAGAATCTGTAAGATATTTGCTGTGTAATTATATTTTATTAAATAATATTTTAGAATGCTATTTTGGTTAGCATCTAATTTTTGATAGTGTGTCCTTGTTTTTAATAGGGATTTTACCAACTGGCATCAATTTGCTTTGGGGATAGTTTCGATCATAAGTTTCTTGTGTGTGTGTGTGTGTGTGTGTGTGTGTGTGTGTGTGTGTGTGTGCGTGCGTGCGTGCGTGCGTGTTTTAAATTTTGGTTTTTACTAAATTTTCTTACTAAGTAATTTGCTCAGGGAGATGGTTTGGATCCATAAGACATGTTTAACAACGCATTTCTGTTCAAAATCGGGAACAGCATTTTAAATTACTGTATCGCATTTTTTATTTCGTTTGTCTTCTTAATAGATTTCTTGATCTCTTCAATTCTTAAGCTTTTATGGATAAGCTTATTAATTAAGATTTTTCAGTAATTGAACATATATACTTCATGAATCATGCATATTTGAATAATAGTTTTTTAATATTAATTTTATTTTTGCAACAATTATGTAACTTATTATTATGTTATATACATGATTTCTACTATACTTATACATGAAATTAAAGTAAAATTTCATCCATGTAACAAAAGAGTTGAAATAAATTTATTATAATTTACAATTAATTTTCTTGATATAAATGTTTTTGAAAAAAAAAAAAATTTAATTGATGGGATAAATAAATTTAAGTAAATATTAATTTAGCTTCGTAAAATCAATCAAATGTAATTTGATGATTTAAGACATTCTTGATAATTCTTGAAAAAGCATAATCGCGCCATATTGGAGGACGGATTAAGAATTTCACTTACCTTGTAGAGTAAATTTTTCTCATTCTTTTTAAATTAAAATTATTTTATAATGTGTATAAATATGTACAGATTATTTTTAACGGATTCCATTAATTCATTTTAGTTAAACTGAGTTTTTTTTCCCTTTGTTTATACTTTTTTCCATCTTTAAGCATTACTGTTTTGAGCTGGGATTTCAGCTTATTTTTGGTTTTATGCCATTTTGTTACAAAGCAATTCAATGAAGTGTGATCGTTGTATTGTAATAATAGTGTAAACACGCTATTCTCAGTTTCTAGTCTGAGACAGTATTAGAATCTCTTTTATCTCCATATTGAATTTACTTTCTTGATTATTTTCTCTTGGGATATGCTTTATAGGTTTTGGTAAGGTTTTGATATTTTGAGCTTTGCAGTAATTTTTTAAATTACTAGTTTTACTTTCTAACTTTTAATTATTTACATGTTTAATATGTATTCTTGAATATTCTGTATTATTATATTTTCAGAAATTTTAATTGGAGAAATCTTTTTCATTATAATGTGTGCTTTGTTTTAAATAATCTATTTTTAACTTTAATGTTGTTTTTTTAAATTTTTAATGTTGATTTTAATTTTATAATGCTTACAACTTATTAGTTTTAACATTAATTAATTTTAATTTGGTCTTATATTAGCTATAATTTGTAATTCATTATGAGTTTATGCGCATGCTAATCATTATGCCTATTTAACATTAATCACACAGGTCTACAACTAAAAACTGCATATGATTTTTTTTTTAATTTTTTTTTTATATATTATAGCTTACTAAAGAGAAAAAATGCTAAAAAACTCCATTTTTTCAAATATTTTGTGAAACTCAAGTTTTTAGTTTCATTTAGAGGGAAACCACCATTTAACTTCAAATCTAGTATTCCCTCTTTGACTTTAAAAATCTCCATAAAAAGTTGACTTCTCACGCTGATTTTACTAATTACACCTGGACTCGACAATAAACGAAAAAAAATTAGCAACATGGTGAGAGAAAATATATGGAAGGGGGGGGGGATTAACATAGGTTTGACGTTAGGAGGAAGGTCAGATTATCATGTCCAAACAGATTTTTAATAAGTTTTTAGCCAATAACGAAAAAAAGTATAAACAAACCCGCTGTCAGATTATATTATGTTTCAATAAGTTAAATGAATTCAGTATCTCACTTGCTATGCAAAGACCCGCTTAATTTACTTCCAGCATTCAAACGTTACCGTGCTTGTATTTTTATTTTTGGATTATGGTTCCAAGAGGTTGTGTTATTTCTCCGGACAACTTTTATTTTATTTGTGGTTAATACATGATAAAAAGTCAAAAGAAAAATTAGGGATTTTGAGGGGGAAAGTCTATCTTGTTAACTTTAAATTTACTTCAAAGTTTATCCTGCTTACTTCAAATTCACCTCAGTGTTTATCTTGTATACTTCTAGACAACATGGTCTCCCCATAAGGTGTGCAAAAGATGCAATTAAGATCTTCGTTTGTGGTTTGAGGGCAAGAAAAACTAAATTCGTCTTGACATTCCTATGATATGGTGTGAATAGAAAAACAATACTACCGACTATTATTCCTGCTCGGTAGATGTAAAAGGAATTAATACAAAAAATAAGAAAAAATATCTTACCTTTACCTTGGCTCAGCTATTCGTCTCGTGTATCACAGCTCTGAAATACCAGTTCCACAGCCACTTTTCAGTTTGGATACTATCCAGAGTGAGTCGGTGGACGGAGACACAATACCTTCTTAAGACGAATCTAGCTCAGATTTTTCTGTTGACGAGGGACCTCAATTTTCTTCAGAGTGAGCTCATCATCTAGTTGGAGATTTAGGCCTTTCCAAAGATGCAACCGAATTACTAGGATCGAGGTTAAAAAACAAAAACCTGCTACCACCTGAGGTCCTCATTTTCGTGTACAGACATTGATAGAAGTAATTTACTCAACTTTTCTCCAAAGAAGAGAATCTCTCTCCCTCTTTTTTTTTTTTTTTTTTTTTTTTGTAGTGATCTTCAAGGACTCATGAAGTGCTTTAAAGTAGAATAAGATACATCTGAGTGGTGCCTATTTATTTATTCATCCAAAACTAGCTTAAAAGCAGTCTTTCTGCATAATGGAAATGCATTCGTTTCTTTTCCTATGGGAGACTCTATGCATACAGAAGAAAATTATAAAAATTTGGTTATGACTGCAGAGAAAATCAAATATCAAAAGCATCATTGGACAGTTTGTAGAGACTTAAAAATACTAACCATGATGTTGGCCCAAAATATCCCTGCTTTCTGTGACTGTGCAGTGTGCAGCAATGAAGCCAGAAAAATGCATGAGACGAAACCTGACTGGCTACTCCAAGACGCCTTAACTCCCGGTGAAAAAAAACGTCATCAATACGACCTTGGTTACACCAAAAATAGTTTTATTACAAATCCTTTATATTAAATCACCGAGACGCGAACAAAAGACTAGGAGACGTGGTAATAAATTTCCCTTTTACTTTTATTATTTTTCTCAAAGAATAGGAAAAAAATGTGTACAGAAACTCTGTTTTCAGACATTTATACAAAAGGAATAACTGATTTATTGTTTTTTTAGGACTACTAATTGGTTATTTTCATACAATATTTGAATATTTGGTTAAGGATTATTGAATGATTATTTTAAGACATATTAAATGATTATTTTGGGGATTATTGATTGGTTATATTTCTATGATCCTGTTCCTGAATGAACATCGGAATTTGGATAAGTTGTCTTAAACATATCAACAAACGTTTTTTTTTGTGTGCATTTTGTGTGACATATTATGATGACTACAATAATTGATATCTCAAAGTAAATAGTACTTAGTATTTTAAGTGTATGATAATTAGTATTTTAGCGTGTATGAAAAGTAATGCAACGATATTTAAATGATTTTGGTTTTATTTTATTCTGGTAGAATTTGTAATAATTTAGCATACGCTATGATATGTGTTTGTTTATATCCACACTCGTCATATATATATATATATTGTAATTTCAGATAAATTATTGTATGTCCTCTTATTCTCCCTATATCATGGGTTAAGGGGGTAATATATATGACGCCTGTTGGCGTGAGAAAAATCTACTGCCCCTTTCCTCTTTGTTGAGAAAGAGTTTGCCAGTGTGATAGGGTCAGAGGAAACCTATACTCGTAAATGAGATGTAGAAGCGGAAACGAACTCTGAGATAGACAGTGAAGTGGAAATAAATGTTATTGTTCTTTATTGCTGACGGCTTTTTTTATTTGAATCTTATTGAATCCAGCAAGAATAAGAAAAACCCATAGTACACGAACCAGCCATCACGGGTACAATACATGCCTCACCTGCTTAAGGATTTTTAAATGTTCTATTTCGTTGATAATGACAACGTAAACACATTTAATTTTTGTTTTATAAACCTTGACACTTATTTTCCACTAAAAGGATTTCAAATGCACTGCCAACAGATTTAACTAACATGTTCAGATGTTTTAATTCAATAAAATGTAACAAGATATTTGAGCATCCCTATTCCACACATACTTTCTAATCTAATAAATCAGTAGATGGTGTTCAAAGTTAGTATATTTTAAAATCTTCAATCTGTACTGAGATATAAATAAAAAGATTTGAAAAAATTCTTATTAAATTAACTCTGATTAAACTAATTAACTATAATTTTGTGTCCAATACATTTCAAATTAGTTAAATATGTTTTATAATATTCTTACAAGCATATGTACCCATTCTTTGCTCGAGAGATTTTAAAAACTTGACAATTTAGTTACTAAATATAAAATATTTTTATATAAGGAATAATAATACTGTCAAAAAATGCATAATTAATGTACATAAATAATATTCAAATTAGAAGCCTTCTTTTAAATAATGCAACGAAAAATTATTCAATATAAAATTTGTGTAATTTTGGTTTTAAAATTGTTATTTTGATTTAGAATCTAATAAATTTTTATTTTGACATACTGGGAATTGTTTTTTTAAACAGTCGAATCATGGTCTTGATCCCAATTTCTTAATTTTTATTTTATTGTAGTTTAATTAGCGAAAACTACTTGATAGTGTTATTTTAACTTTCATTAATGAATAGTGATGAAACTTACTTTATGAAACCATTTCTAAAAGCGTATTAAATTACTAAATTATTTTTGAGAATTAAAATACTTATATTTTGAGAAAATTACACAAAAGGAGCTTTAACATATCAACGAATGACTTTATTAAAAGTAATAACTCTATAGAGATGATGCAAAAAAATCATATCTAAGTATATAGTGATAATTAATACAAGCATTTCTAATACTTATTATAAAATTTTTAAAGAACGTTTATGATTTAACAAAAATTCTACTTTCCGAAAAAAATTAAGTTATAATTAATAAAATAACAATTATTGATGTTTTTGAATAATTGTGAGTGATTGTTTATTAACGTCGCACCGAGAAGTAACACGAGGGCTGTTGGATAACGATCTCGAAATTTTGAATATCGGTCGTCAAGTGACGAGACCGACACCCGAGTTGGCACCTCCCCTCTCCAAACTTCCACAAAATATCAACGCGTGGACTTTGAGCCTCGATAGATTTAACGCGCATCAACCTGATCTACTCGTCGTTTTTGATGTTTTTTGAAATTAAGACACTAATTTCAGAATGTAACATTAATATTTGAAAAAAATCATTTCAATAATACTCCTCTCAAGAATTAAATGTAACGCTGAATGAGAGGTGAACATTTGCGAATTTTTATTATCAGTCGAAAAAAACAATAAAATAGAGTGATATTTAAATAAATAAAATAACACAAATTTAATAATAATTTTACATAAAGTTTAACAGATGAATGTAATAATTAGTTTTAAAAGGTACAAGTGCTACAAAATTCTGTTTATCATAGGAATGAATTAGAATATAAGAACAACAAGTAGAGTGAAACAAATAAAGGTAACTAGGAATTTCGGAAGATAAATGTGAGAATAGGGATAGAACAGGGAAAGTACAATAAACATCTTATAAATATACATTTTAAATTAAAATAAAAAATCAACTGAATGGTGTAGGTCGAAGATGCGTTGTTTTACATAGTTCTTACTCTAAAGAAGGGTATATCTCCTCCTAATTATAATTCAATTTAAAGATCTTAAAAGGGTGTTGCTTGGTTATAGAACAATTAAATAAAAAAATTTAACTTGGGAGAGGGCTATGAGGGATAGAAAAACTACCAAGCAGTCCCTATTTGCTTAGATCGACTGCAGAGAAATCATCGGGAGTCTCTGTAACAGCACGCCGCGCCAGACGACTTTTTCCCCGGGCAACAACTTCTGCACTTCCCATCAAACGTTCGTTCGCGAGAAGACGAAAAAAAAAGGTGAGGTAGGGAGAATCACGCTTTACCATTGGTCGAGCGCTATGGGAACTCAATGGCAAACATATAAATAAAAATGAATACATCAAAATAATATGAATATAAATTCCAAAATAATAATAATAATAACATAGGTAGATTAATGAACTGCAAATGTGCCAGTCTCCAAGGAAATAATAATTTAACTGGTAACATGAGAGAGACAGAGCCAAATATATAAATTTAGAACCAATGAGAATGAAGTCTGCAGCTCCCAGCAAAACGTAGGTAATCAGTAAAAAAATATCAGTATTCGCAAAAAATAAGCATACATGAATCTCACCAGTTAATGGGTTAATCGATAGACTTGAATAAAAAATAATTAAGATCATTGATCAAGTTTTCTCTCAACCGGAATGAAAGAAACGGTCGTGAAAAGGGTCCACGAAAATTTTGAATAGGAGCAGGGAGTATGTACCTGCTAGAAACAAACATTTTAAAATAAAATAAAAAGAAAATATGATGCACCTAAAAGATAAATAGAAATGAATGAATCAAAATAATATGAATTTAAAGTACACACAACTCTTTTTTACCCGATTTTGAAATAACACGGTTCAGGAATATACTTTTTTACCCGATTTTTTGCTCTAGCATGAATCCCATTTTTTCAAATTCTTATTTTGACAATGTTATCAGAACTATACGAACAATTAGAAGAAGAAAAAAAGTGAATTTCATACGGCAATCAATAATTTCTACATCGAAACTCAGTTCCAAAACATCTTATAGTCGAATTCCTATCTTAGAGAAAACGGAAAAACTCATGATATTTTCGATTGAAGATTTACTGAAAAAAATACCTATTGATGGGGAAATTATAAAATAGAAAGCACTTAGAATCTGCAACCAACTTCAGGAATTGGAAACATCAACAAGTCTTCATGCAACGAATAAACTAGAATTTAATGCAAGTGAAGGATGGCTGATATTCTAAAAAGACACGCATTTTACAACGTTAAAATAAAAAGAGAAGTAGCATCAGCAGACGAAAATGATATAAAAAGCTTTCCATATAAACTAGCAACAGATAAACAACATTTTCTTACTCATGATCCTGACATAGAGCGTGCATTAAAATGTCAACATAATCTTAAATTTTGTGTAGCAGGATATCAAGAATTATATAAGCAACTTGAGAAACCAAAAAAAAAAGCCGCTAATAACAGGGTTTGTGACAGCAAATAAACTCAACAGAGGCTGTTAATAACTAACGAAATTCTTCAACTGAATTAAAGCCGACAGTTGTGCTAGACATATCTGACACATCTACTGTTGATAGCATTATTGATCCAGTTAGTAATAAACGAACATGTTTGTTATCAAGTAGCGATGAATAGTTGTTAGAAGTTTTATTCCCAATTTCAATTTGAATTTTTATATGTTAAATGTGCCTATAGACTGAATTTCCACTGTACACTAATTAAAAAATTTTTGTAATAAAAATGAATTGCTTTTGTTTTATAAATATGTAATATGGATTTCATTATTATACTTTTACACAGTTTTTGGGGGAATATTAGTTTTCGTCTTCCATGTTTTTTTAAAGTTGTGGAACACATCCTCAAATTTACCATATGCCGCCTGTATTTTTACGCGATTTTTTTTGCACGGTTTTCTAAGGAAAGTATCTACCATGTAAAAAAGAGTTGGGTGTATAATAGAAAAAAAATAAAGGAAATAAAATGATTACTTCTGATCTGGAAAAAATTGGACTAAAATGATAATTAAACAATATAAACTATCCATATATAGAATAAACTATTCATATAGCTCACAGAAAGTAATATATAATTTTTATAAAAAACTGTGAAAAATATCATTAAGTTATTTGAAGAATCTTCTTGTGACAAACGGTGTTAAATATCTTTCTATTTGTGTATGCTAAAAGCAAAGATATCTTAGTTGCAGTCGAACAATTTGCAGAGATTGTTATTGAGATTTAGTGATGGTCGTAGCAAAGCTGAGAGAGAGATATATTGCAAACTAGATCAATAACAAGGGCATATGCTTCTTAATGGATATGATAGTTCTGTAAATTGCTTCTTTATGATGTTTTTGGCAGACCCAAGCATTATTTTAAAAAAAATTCTGGTATGTTCGGAAATACAACTGATAAAAGTTCTTTAAAGACACTAATAGATTGCTCTTACCAAAGCTATATCAGTCCAAATATACACTCTATAAAAAATAAAAAAAAAAATGACGCACCATGAAGGATGACAAAAAGAGGCGGATAGGAAAATTATGTACAGAATGGAAAATGATTAAAATTTCAGAAAAATTGAATGATTTATTTCAGAATTACGTAGTTACAAATTAACGAGCTCAATAAGGTGTTGACTCACCTCTAGCCTGGATGCAAGCTGACACATGACGTGGCATAGAGTGATAAAGCTCCCTGATGGTCTCCTGCGGTATTTCTTACCAACTTTGCTCCAATTGTCGGGCTAGGTCAGCAACATTCCCTAGTGGATGCAGTCGCCTTCCCATCATATCCAGACATGCTTCATTGGAGAGAGATCTGGTTGGTTCAGGAAGTGTTTGACAAGCTGTAAGACAGATCATAGCAACACGTACCATATGGGGTCTGGCATTATCTTGCTGAAAAATAAGGCCAGGGTACTGCAAAAGGAACGGTGGTAAAGCAGTCTCAGAATATCGTCGACGTACCGCTGTGCTGTAAGTGGGCCACTAATGAAGACAAAAGGGGTTCAGCTCTCAAGGGAAATGGCACCCCAAACCATAGCTCCTGGTTGAGGGCCTGAGTGGCGTGCAATAGTGAAAGCAGGATCGGCACGCTCCCCTGGACGTTTCCAGACACGTCTTTGATGATCGTCAGGACACAGTTGGAAGTGGGATTCGTTGCTAAACACTATACGTCCCCAGTCTGCATCATTCCGACCTGATCGGGCCAAGCACCACTGTAATCTGGGTGGACAGTGTGCAGGCGTGAGTGGCAGGTAGCGTAGTGTAGTTAATGGAACAACAAAGAGAGTTTTAAAGCTTTAATTAGGTAAAATTGTATTAATATATGAATATTCTACCGTAAAAAAACGTTATTGTTACATTTTTTAGTTAATTCAACATTTACTATAACATTTTTAAACACAAATGATAAAGAACAAGGGCTGAAGCCACAAAATATTTTTACCTAGTTCAGCTTAGAATTCTATTACACGTTTGTGTGAAAATCATTCCACATATTCATGTACTAACAGCTACTTTTATAATTGAAAATAGAAAAAAAAATTGTTTTTATTCTGAAAAGCATACGAACTCATACACTATACAATTAACTTTAAAAAAATATTGCGAGGAAATAAGGTAAACAGGTTTTACATTGAGACAAATTTTAAAAAGAAATTATAAATAATAATTCGTATTTCAAATTACTATCTACAGCAAGGGTGGTCAACATTTTGCATACAATGCGCCATCTAACTCGAGAACTTTTTACACCTTCTTATGTTCATGATTAGGGATTAATAAATACAGATAAGGATATAATCTGTTTCGCTTAGAGGAGGAAATGGACTAACTTCATCACACAATTAAGTTAATTAATTTAAGCCAGTTTAATGAAGAACCAATATACAAGAGTCAGGAATCATCTTCTGTTCGAGAAAGTGATCGCTTCATGATGGTACTGTAACTGCCAGAGAGTCTCGTTTCGTGAAGACAGCTCTAGATCACAATTGTTGGCACTCAGATAGAGATCAGCTTGGAACTTGGATTTGTCTGTTAACTTTGAAAGTCTTGGCCTTGGCATATGTTTACTAACCTTTTTAACAGAAGTATGTTTATAGATCTAATTAGCTTTTTTGAATGCTTTAAATATTTTATATAAAACAAAATCTATTACAGTACGTAAACATTACTTACCATTAATGAAATTTTTTAGCCTGTTTGGAATTCGCTAGTCTTTTAATATTTGGAGTTAAATTTGTTATTGAGAGCAGCAGTGAACTCTTCAAATTTGAATCAGTTATTTGTGACCTTGATTTGATTTTAATCAATTTCATTGGTGAAAATGCTTTTTCACATGTGCATGTCGTTCGAAAGCGACATATAAAATTTTTTTGCAAATTTTCTTAGCTCTGGGTAATGTTCACATGATAATGAACTCCAAAAATTAATTACTTCAGAAGCATTTTGATTCGGGAGTGGCCGCGATAGCCTAGTGGTCATGGCTTCGGATTCCTGAACGGTGATTTTCGTTTGGTCGCGGGTTCGATCCTTGGCCGCCAAAGACCCGCCGGGGCTGATGCACGTTAAATCCGTCGGGTCCCAAAGTCTTCTCGTTGGCGTGGTGCGGATGTTAGGAGAGGGGGGTGCCAGCTCAGGTGTCGTCCTCGTCACTTGACCGAGATTCAAAATTACGCGGTCGGTCTCCAATAGTCCTCGTGTTGCTTCTAGTGCGAGGTTAATAAAAACTAAACAAAACTTGATCCGGGAAAAGCTCACCGAATTTTAAGAATCAGTTTTTTTTTTTAATTAATCAGTTCCATTTGTATGTTTAGTTTTTATTAACGTCGCACTAGAAGCAACACGAGGGCTATTGGCAACGGACCTCGTAATTTTGAACCTCGGTCAAGTGACGTGAACGACATTTGAGCTGGTACCCCCTCTCCTAACATCCACACCACGCCAGCGGGAGGACTTTGGGCCCGGAACAGATTTAACGTGCATCAGCCCCGGCTACACGGCGGGTCTTTGGCGGCCAAGGATCCAACCCGTTACTGAACGAAAACCGCCGGCCGCAAGTCCAGACCTTGACCACTAGGCTATCGCGGCCCTCCATTTGTATGTTACTACTCATCTACATTATATTTTGTTCGTTAAGTGAAAATTGGTTTATAAAGATGAAAATGTAGTTTTCTAATTTAGCAAAATCATGAAAATGACTTTCAAATATCCCTAGCATTATCTCGAGTTTTTCGATATATTGCTACGGATATTTGAAAGTCGTTTCGATATATTTCATATGTATAAGTTTCGATATATTGCTTTGATCAAACTGCTGTTATTCTCAGACATTCAAACGGATCAAAAAACCCTGTATATATGTGTGTAATAATTTCGCTTAAAGTTAATTTAATTTCCTATTTTTTCCTTTATTTTAAATATCACACTAAGAATTCATCTTTATTTCCTGATACTATTCAATTTAGCTTTTAATTTAAATGATCACGCGCTATAAATTTACCTGAATCATTAGTTTCCCACGAGACCAAACCCGTAGGGATAATCCCTACTAGACTTTCTGCCTGCAGCTAAAATATCTAGAAGTCTCTCCATCTAATATCACGTGATTTGATGATATCCTTGCATATAAATTCCAAGCAAGAAAAATTCCCTTCTCTTCCGAGGTAACCCCGAAGGCTGAATGACGCCTCTGGTGTTCTTTTTTATATATATATAATTATTATCGCTTTTCTACTTCATCTACGTAAGCAAGTGGACGCACATCCACTGCTATCGGGATGTAACATTCTCTCCCTCTCATTCAACATGAAATAAATTGACTTTACTCGGAGAATTGGTATCTCTTTTCCGGTCATGACTGTAACAGAAGTTGTATGTACTTTTTCATGTAAGTGAGTAAATCTTTATTTAAAACTTAATTGATTTCTATGATCTAATTTGATGATTTTAATTGATTTCTTTAACGTAAATTTCTAAATTTGTGTTCATTTCTTTGTATGTCATGTTTGAAGTTTTGATGCACGTAGTGTATTGTATTTGAAAATGTTGATATTTTTGTTTTTTCTTTTGAGTTTTTTAATAATCATAGTTTTTGTTATTTTGGTTCTCATAGATTTATTTTGGACACCTTGAGCGTGTTTTTAAATTTAATTTAAATATTTTGGATTCCATATTTCTAATTTATATTTTTGGTTTTGTAACTATTTTTAATAATATGTATTGCTCATGGGGATAGCTTGTGCCAATAATTCTATAATAATCCAGCATGACAGTCTAAAGCCTGTTA
This sequence comes from Nephila pilipes, assembly GCA_019974015.1. Classification (NCBI taxonomy): domain Eukaryota; kingdom Metazoa; phylum Arthropoda; class Arachnida; order Araneae; family Nephilidae; genus Nephila; species Nephila pilipes. Next base: position 32,576 of record BMAW01026406.1, read on the forward strand.
CAACATTAAATGTATTATTCTCCATTTTTCTGTTTTTTCAAAAAAAAATTCGGTTCCTTAAATTTGTTCAGACTACATATTTTCTTATTGCTCATATGTTCGGTTTATTTTTATGTACTTTTTTTCGAATTATAATCTGTAAAATATTTATATATATTCAGAAAAAATCTATCACTCACACAAAAAAGATTAACCCTAACTGTCTTATTAATCTTTAAAATACATTTGATTTATAAATTTTCTTTGAAGAGGTGATTATTATGACAATTTAATTTTTAGATAAATATAACAATATTTAAAATCAAAAGTATTTATATATGCATTTAAAATGCTGTTAAGAAAATTTTTATTAATGGCAAGAGGTATACAGTTGAAGACTAGATTCTCCCCAAGATCTTAATACGGAATTTAGGAACCTGAGAGACATTAAATCCAAACGCACCTCAAAATCTTCACTTGTCATTTTGTGAAAATTTGGAAACAAAAATACTACATACGTATAATAAACACCTGAATTACAGACGTACTACATCTGTAATTCAGGTGATTTTGTAATTATCCGACTTCGATTCAGAATTATAGTGTCTGTCAACAGTATCTAATTACAATGCTCCAAGTGATATATTGTTTAACAGATGCTGTTTGAATTTTAATATTCACTACGAAATAAGAAATTCTATTAATTTGATTTGAGATTTTGTTGAATTGGCGATGGAATTCGCGACCGTGAATTTCGATCAAATGACGAACACTGAACTTGAACCAGTACTTTTCTCACCTAACTTTAACAAGGGGGGGGGGGGGGGGATAAGGGTTGGGGGAGGGGGGCCATTTTTTACAA
>BMAW01026406.1:33516-84106 GCA_019974015.1 Nephila pilipes
TATATATATATATATATATATATATATATATATATATATATATAAATGAAAAATGCCATTTATAAGCTGATTATAAGGTTTTTGCAAGCAGCACATCTCTCTTTTTATGTATTTCTGAATAGTGCAGATGAAAAAATAATATAACAAACAAAACAAAAGTTCAAATTTCGATTTTATTGTCAATGAACAATATAAAGGTTCAGTCAACTTTTAGATAGGTATAAAATAAAAATGAATAACTTGAAACATTTGATCCCCAAAAAAAAAGCGATTATTAAACACTCAGTACTTCATTTGTGTGGTTTTTGACTTTGTATTTTTTTTACCAATTTATCTATATTAGGATAAGTTCTAGAAGTAGCTAACAAAATTTGCCGTATTAAATGCACATCAGTTAAAATTCAACGATGTTTGACTTTATTATATTCATAATAGAAAATAATTATTCACAAACATATATGTTGATCCAAATCTACAACAATATCTGACAGCCAAATCGCGTAAGACTGGAAAATCGCTTGTTTATGCAAAATTCCAAAACTCAATATAATTTAGATCACTTGTAGTTCAAATAAGTTCCTTTAATTTGCTTTTTAATATAATATGGTATGGTTTTATTGACGTCGCACTAGAAGCAACACGAGGGCTATTGGCGACGGATCTTGTAATTTTGAACCTCGGTCTAGTAACGAAGTCGACACCTGAGCTGGCAACCCCCTCCCCTAACTTCCACACCACGACAACGGGAGGACTTTGGGCCCCAACAGATTTACCGTGCATCAGCCCCGGCTACACGGTAATGCAATATGGTGCAATAGATCAATCATTTCAATTGCGAGTTTCAAGTGGGTAACAACTAACGTTTTACAAAAAAATTAAAAAAGAATTTGTGAAAAGATCAATATTTTTTTTATTCTCAATAATCATAGAGTCTAGAATTGAATGAATCCTACAAAATGGATATTAAATTACCAACTCTGCATTAGTGACTTAAGTAGCCAGTTCCTGTATTAATGTGAAATGTGTTGATCTTTTTTTCTCCAAAATCGCAACGGAAAAGTAAACGTTTGCTCACAAAAGAAGATATATGACTAACCAGGGAAGGAAAAATAGAATTTTTACCCTGTAACCGCAAATTTAAATTAGTTGTCTCATAATATTTGTGAGAAAATCTAATCCCATAGCCATCTTCATTCTTGAGTGTGAGTGAGTGAATGTGAAGTTTATTGGCACAAAAGCCAGATGTGGCTATGATGCGCCAAACAAGATTTAATTGTGGTCTTGACGGGAAAAAATTTGGAAAAAAAAACAAGAATTGGTTGACAAGAAGGTGGGTCGAAAATAGAGAAGGATCGCCAGGGTATCCCAGGGGTGCGTCACCCGTGTTTACCAAAGCTTCCTCCTTGAGAAGAAAGCACACACTGAGCAGCTCATTGCTGTCTTCCAGATATTTTAAGAAGCCCTTCCTCAAATTCCAAAAAATCCCCCAAGTGCACTTTCTTCGGAAAGCTAGCGCTCACTTCAATGAAGTAACTCGCAATCTATTATCGGAAAAAGCTGCCGAAATCATCTTCGATTTTGATCTCGTATTTGGTTGATACAGTGCGCTTCAGGATCAACAATAGAAGTCCTTGGTACATAGAGCTTCCTTCTTAATAGATAATACAGTAATACTTAAAAACTTTTCTTCCCAAATAATTTTCGAGCAACGTAACGAAATTTTTCATCCTGCCAACCATGAAAGGCACTCCATCTGAGCAAAACAAACTAATTTTACCCAATCTACTTCATTAACTTCAATTACAATTTTAAGTTTTTTCAAAATGTCCTCGCTTGTAGTTAAAACTAGTTGACACAAATCATGTTCTTCCACGATATCAAAATTATCATTCGAATAACGCACAAATATGAGTAATTGCACATTGTCTGTGATGCCACAGCTTTCATCCAAAGCTAGTAAAAAGTATTTGCAATATTGTAGTGACGAGGACGACACCTGTAACGTGCATCAGATTTAACGTGCATCAGCCCCGGCTACGCGGCGGGTCTTCAGCGGCCAAGGATGGAACCCACGACTGAACGTCTAAATCACCAGAGGACTTAAGTAAACAGTGAACTGTCTTTAGAAATAATAATTGCAAATGTCTAGCTACTGGTCGTATAAACAATATGTACTTCCCATAGATATATAACTATAAGACTTCATTGTTTCATTAGTTCACTGTACATTCTAAAAAATCTTTAATTCTGTTCCTTTAAAAATGAAAATTATATCTATAAGAATAAAAGAAGGCTAAATTTCTCGTAGGTCGAAATAGGATCCTCTCAGATTGTTTAATATATATGTAGTTAGGATAAAAATTTATCCTCAACTCCCGATGCTGCCATCTATTATCAAATAGAATTATCATACTTTAACATGACAAATAATATATTCATTTACATATTTTATATCTCAATAAAAATCTCTATTTCGGTCGGGATTTATAGAATTCATAATTTTTTGTTTCGTATACAGGTTTTTAATTTTGCAAATTACACTAAATATAAAGCATGGATTCCAAAATAAAGGGGAAATATATTCCAAATCTAAAAACTTGTGTAAGATTTCAGAGCTTAATACTTCCACTTATTAGGCCAAATGAAAAACATTCAAGATAAAAGGGGGGGAGGGGGTTTCAAGGATCAGGATTAAATATGTGCAACGAATGATCAATCAGATAATCTACTCCCAAAATCATTATACCACCATATAATTATCATATTTTAATAATTTGTATGTATTAGGAGAAAATATTCCTACTTCCCTTGAAGTATTCTCAAAAAATTCCAATGGAAACTGGATTTTTTTTTAACTAACTGATGTTCCCCTCCCCTTTTTTGTCATCCTCACATTCACAGAATTTTAAAAAGGTACTGATAATACTCAAGATCATTAAAGTTAAATTGATTTTTATTAGAATTAGAAGAATATTGATACAATACATACATATGAATTTTGTCTGACAGATTGTATTTCCTTTTCATTGAAATGACAAGTTGTTTAATAAGTTGTTGTTAAGATTTAAAATACAGTTTTTATGTAACTTCTCGTCTCATAATTTTTTTCTCCTGTTTTTTTAAATGTTTATAAACTTAATAATGAATCAATTTTTAAATTGCAAAATGAAAAAAAAAATAATATGTCCTAATTAAAACGACTGTTGGTAACCTTATATAAGGAAAGGGAATTATGTTTAGCGAGTATGTAAAAAAGGGGGAACACTATGAGATTAACTTTTGATGTTCTATTAACTCGAATAATATCTCGATAGGCTTTCTTCATTAAATATGATAGTTACAAAGAATTTAATCAGCATTGTGAAAAATGCCAAATTTCCTAAACATTGATTGGTTAGCATTTGAGCGTCTAATCTTGAATGAATATGTTATTGTCAGATGAAACAATTACAAAAACAGTAAGGTATAATGTGCAGAAATATCCATGTAATAAGTTTGTCAACAATAACAAAAATATACACAATTCTTTTACAGAATTTTTTGCTGCCATTTTTAAGTATATTTGCTTTTAATCAGACACAAATAAATAAAACTTGTATTTTCGGCTGCCACGGCCATTTTAATTCGAAAAGAAGTGCATTAAACGCATTTTTTTCACTTAAGTTCTTGATATTCAGCAAAAATCTAACAATTCTTACAATTATGGTAAGTTATAAAATTTAGGACCATGAATCAAATAAGAACGCGAAGAAAAAATCAGATTATATAACATCTATATACTGATACATTTTAATTATTTCACAGCAAAATTTAACTACACCTTTTACAAAATTATTATCAACAATAAATTATAAAAGTAGTATAAGAATTGTATAAATAAAAGCACAAAAAAAAAACTTTTTAAAGGAAATGCGTTTTGAATCAAATTATTTAAAGAAATTCGTTTCTACGAGAGAGAGAACTGTTACATTAAAAAAAAATAATTTCTGAGATGTTATTTAAAGATATGCATTTCGCAATAAGAAAGTAACAATGAATCAGGAATATTCTTCGAAACAGTAAACATATTTTAAAATGACAGATTTGTTGTTAGATACTGAGATAAGTTCCATTTGAATTCCTTTAAATTCTTTGCCAGAATGTAAAAATTTTTTGAAATAATGTTGTTTACCATCTTTTTAAGAATAGAAGCATGAAGGTATCAAAAACGCTCGTCCTTCTCAGATTTGTTTCTTACAAATAAATCAGACAATTAACATGAATACAATATCTCGGTCTCCCAGTTTTTTAACTGCGTTCCTGTTATTTTACCAAAAGCCAGGCAGAATAAATCAATCAAAAGTAATTTACTTAACGTTTTTGAAAAACTCGTAAAATACAATCCACTATAATCTAATTATATTCAGTAGAATTCTATATGGGTCTATTTCAAAATTTCTCTTTAATTGTCGTATGCATCAAAATATTCTTTTTGTATTTGAAAATTCAAATAAACCAGTAAATATATCAAAAATATCTCTCTCACGCTAATTTTTAAAATTGGGTTTATGTATTTCCAGTTTTCATGCTTTTAATTATTTATTCATCAATGATTTAATTACGATAATCCGAAAACTAAGATGCAAAATAATTTATCATAAGTTATACATGGTATAAATTTAAGGTAAATAATTTTTCTTATTTATGCAGATTGATTGACTAGCATTTTATTATATGCATTGTATATTTTTAAGAATTTTAGAAAGTATATAATGTATATGTTTGTACCATTACAAATTCAGTTTCTTGTATTTTCTCCCCTTCTTTCTTTAGAAAGAAAATGTACATTCAAATGAAAATGTTATTTTGTGTTACAACAATGTATAGAAAAGAGGATACCAAGAAAAATAGAATCAGGGTTTTTCTAAAAAATAGAGAAATGCTGTATTCCGAAATCTAGATTTTCAACAGACAAAAGCCGTTGAAACCGATGTTAACAAGAGTTCTGTGGCATTTCTGTAACCGCTGCCAGAACATGTAAATTACAGTTAAAAGGTTAGATGGACTGGATGTATAAAAGTAGAGCAAAAAAACAATTTGCACCCTCTTTATCTTTCACACTTTATTATTTTTTGTTTCTCTTCGCAAAATTAGATATGTTTGCATGCAAGGATTAATTGTTAATTATATTTCCAATGATTAAAGTTTTAAAAATAAAATTAATTTTTCATTAAATGCTTCGAGCTGCCTTCTGTTAAAAAGCAACCAGTTTACACTGACTCACATGAATATCCAAAAATGATTAACTTTTGTGTTTGTTGGTGTCTTAATATGTAGAAAAATTTTGTTTTACTTTGCCTCCCTTTCAGTTCTAACAATCTCAATGGTTTATTTATCTGTCATTACTTAATAAATATTTTAAGCAGAATTAGAAGTTATTTAATTACCCTCCAAATGAGCAATATTAGCAGTGAACAAAAATCGAAACATAGATATTTACTCATATATAACAAGTATTATCAAAGCTGAAATTAACAAAAATAACGAATAGTTTCACTAAAATAACAAATAAATCTTATCTTATACGAAGGGTAATCGTTAAGTTTTAATTATTAATGAAAAATAATAGAGATAAAAACAATTTTTATTTGTAATTCTTATAACTTCTCTACAAAGTCACCATCCAGAGAAATAGATTTCTCCCAGCATAACTTGAACTTTCGAAGGTCATTGTGGGAGATTGCGTCGATAACCATTGTTCTACCTTTTGAATGACATCATTTGTCCAAACCTCCAATTCCACAATATTTAAGATCTGGGAATAAGAAAAAAAAGTCAATCTTGAGGAGAGATCGGAAAGATAGGGCGGATGTGGAAAAATTTCAAAGCCATAGCACTTTGCCTCCTCAATCGCACCTCGAGATGAGTAAGCAGATGCATTGTAAGCAAGAAGATAGACGCTTTTAGTGATCATACGGCACCGTTTCTTGATCATGGCATCAAGCAGTTTGTTCAGCAGTGTTCAGTAATAGGCACCAGTGATGAATGATCGTTAAGCTGACTAGTACAAGACAGTCCCAAAAAATGTATAGTATGATCTTCCCTGCAGACTTCTGCACCATAGCCTTCTTGGAAGGCGCTGTTCTTCCACTCATCGTTCATCTCTTTGGTCTCTGGATCATATTGATAGAAAAAATCCTCTTAGTCTTGCTACAAAAAATTGAACAACTCCCTGGACAGGTCCCGACGTGTTTACTTCTGATAAGGAATCAGTAACCGTGGTACACATCGTGCTGATACCTTTGACAAATGCAACTTTTCGTGAATAATTTTCCACAAATCATCGTAACTATAATTAGTTTCATTCAAAATCAGTTCGAGTGTTGTTCTACGGTCTAATAGAATAAAATCCTCCATTTTCTTCACTGTAGTTGCAACAGCCATGAGTGAAGGTTTTCCAATTCTTGGATCGCCTGTGAGAAACATGTCAGTTTGAAAATTCCTTTTCCATCTCCCAACTGTATTATATATCAGGCTATCATTTAATCGTGGATTAGCCGAGCACAGCAACCTCTCAAAGGAAGGAACTTAATCACAATACGAGCTTCTGTCTTCACAATACTGCGGGTTACAATGACTACTTGAAACCAAACAAATCAACATGAATAACTGTAATTTACAATATTATGTACATAAAGATCAATATGCAGAATAAATTTTATACAGATATCTCAGTTATTTCTTAGAAATAATTTAAATTTTATGATAAAGTTGTTTGCCAATGAAACAAATCTATATCGTTCATCGTATTGCTCCAAAAAATGTTAGGGTGCTTCGCTGATGTGCGGGAGAAACAGTAAGCATATTCCAGCCAAAGAAAGTTTTCAGTTTTATTTTGATAATTTTCTTTAAAAAAAGGAGGGAGGGGTTGAAAAAGAACCCTTTATCATAATTTTTCTATGTTTTAGAGCAAATGTTTTTTCCCCCCGAAAAACATCTGCTTTCCTCCCCCCATCCCCACTTTTCCTTCCCACAAGATGCGCATTTTAACGAGTTTTTTAATGCCCTTTGATTTATCGAAATCAGTTAAAAACTAACAAAGTCACATTAACTTTTGTTCCAGGCAAAACCTATCTAAATCTATAAAAGAAGAGTTTGTGTATGTATGACGTAACGTAAAAATGAAAAGGTATAGAGGCACGAAATTTGGTGGGCAGAAATTATGTGGAATGGTAACATGCACCTCGAAGCTTTTTCTTTTTTTAATTTGCACAATAGATTTTTAAATATTTAATTATGCTTCGTAAAGTGACAGATAAGGCAGATTTTTTTTCACTGCGCATAATTTTAGCGCATCTTACGTTCCAGTCCTCTTCAACTTCAAACTTTATACACACGTTTTTTTTTTTTTTTTTTTTTATGGTTTTATTTATTCAGTTATTTGTTCCTTGTAGCAAAATGCAGTTTTTAGGAGATTGTTATTCGTATACATTTGTTTGTTCTTTGTTGTAGAATTACGATTACGATTATTTCTAATCAATTATTTATTAATGATTTCGGGCAAGTAACTATTATTTCATCCAAACAATTTACAATATTTATTAAACAATATAAATATTTTTGTTTAATTATTATATTAAATACCTTTTCAACAAACATTGTATTTTAAACAAATTTTCATCCAAATGCTATAAATTTTTACAATAGCATGTGTGATATACAAATTTTCATCCAAATGCTCCAAATTTTTACAATAGCCTGTGTGATATTCATAATCCTTCTATTCAAACATTTTTACCTTATTCTTTTAAATTCCCGATTCTGTCTCTTAGAATTCTTATACAACATAAATCACGCTTCGTAAGCGTTCCATTTTCCCAGAATATGCCAAATGCTGTTTGGAATGCGTCCTAACGTAGGTTCAATTCACAACAGTGTGTGTGTGCACCTATTTTTCAATTTATTTTAAATTTATTAATAACTTTTCATTTTTTTTTAACCTTTTTCTTGAAATTAATTTTTTTAAAATATTTTCAACACAATTTTTCCTTAATGTTTTTGAAAATTGTTCTTAATCAAAAATATTGTAACGATTTTACTGCATCCTTTGCAACCTAGTTCACGAATGATATGTTACAGAATTACAATGTTTGCACCATCTAAGAGATGTGTTTTAAGAAACTTAAATTTATTCTGAGAGAGTAAATAATGCAATTATGTCACCGCAAAATTATTTAAAATTAAAGTGAGTGTTCAGTTACGTTATCAAACTTTTCTTGATAAAAGTTTTTGTTCAGTGGACATTTAAAAATTTTCAAAAGAGTATATTAGGCTTCCATCAAATTTTCAGAAGTTGCTCATATACCTTCCGAATTTCTAAAAAACAGTTGGTTAAAATTCACTTTAATATTATCCATTACTCATTTGCTGAACTTTTAAAAATTCAGAATATGTCATGAAAAACACATAAATGGGAATAAATGAATTAATAAGTAGTTAAAAATTGCAATGAAAACTCGCTTTCCTAAAGAAATTTTCTGAACTGAACCTATCAAGAATCGCGATTGCATCATTTCTGTCATTGGCAAAACTATATACGTTGATTGTACCATTTATAAAAATTTATTTGCAAAAAATGAAAATTTAAAGCCCCTTTTTCAATCTTTAAAAGAGATGGAAATTAGAATTCAAATTATTTTTTATTCAAGAAAAAGGCTAAAGAAAAGTTAATTTTCATAGCACACCCTAACAGCTTATTGTACCTACCTTCATTTAGATTAAAACACATAGAAAAAAATGTAGTTTATGATGAAGTAATAAATTTCCTTGCCTGTTTCCTTTTTGCTTTCAACCAGTGTGACATTTCACAGTTTTCTTGCGCAGTATCCTTGCAATGATGTTGAACCAAGATGATACACAAGTAATTATTTAGAAATTAGCTCATCTCAATAAGGAAAAAACAAAAGATTTATCAAACATAGTATCATAATAATAATAATACCTGTTCTCTTGAATGTTAAATATTCGCATTATTCCACTATCTGTAGCATTTTTAATGAGTGATGGTAGGACTTATTGGTACAAGAGCCAAATCTGGCTAAACTGCCCCAAACATTTGTTTCAAATACGTTAAGAAAGGTGGAAGAAAAAGATAAAACTGCTAGACAAGAAGCATCGCTATGATATCCCGTGGGTGCGCCACCCGTATTTTCTAAAGACAGTAAACATCATGAGAAAGAGAAGGATATCAGTCATAATTCCGTACTGATTTGAAAGTGGTAAGCCCTTGAGGAAAGTGATAAATTGAGAGCAAATTAATTTTTTCTAAGAATAAATTAATTAGGGGATACTTTGTTAGGGTGAAAAACTTAAGAACTTAATTGTATGATGCATATATTTGGCTTCTAATTATGACATTTTAAAATTTAAGTTGACTTCTAAATTTCAAAATTTGATAAAATACTAAATAATTTTACTTTAAAATTTCAAAAGTACTCTAAAAAGAAAAATGGTTTATAATTAATAAAACTTAATAAGGTTAAGGTTAATTTTCAAGGCACATTCAAACAGATAATTGTACTTACCTTCATTTAGATAGCATTACAAAAAATGCAATAAAAGATTAAACGAAACATGGAAGAAAACAACGAAATGAAAGATATAATAATAGTTAAAAACTAGTTATTTTTCAGGAATAAATTTGAGGTTTGCTTTGCTACGTAAGGCTGTAATTACAGAAATATATTTTTAAGTATTAAAATGTGAATGGGATATTGCTCAAAGAATAATCTCAAGGAATATTAATCTTAAAATAATAACGGAGGACGGTTTTTGTAAAAATCAACTTTATAAAACATAACGAAAATAAAATCTTATTTTAGTTACAATGGTGAGTATTTTTCTATTGCCTTTTCAAGACAGGAAACACAAAAATCTGCATCAGCTCTAGATATGCACATCGGTGGTTTGATCCGGAAGACCTGATAAATAAAATAAACAATAAAGTTAAATAATGATACATAAGAGAAACTTTCATTGAATGAAACAAACTACTGTTGCATTTTTAAAGATGTAAATGAAACTGAAAAGCGAAATTTTTTTGATCATTCTTATAGCACATTCTTTCTCAAATTCAGTTTTTATGATCTAAGTTGCATTACCATCATAACACATCTATTTAGAACTTAAAAACCTGAATTAGGTATATACATGTAGCATCCTTAACAAAATTTGGCTTCCGATTAAAAAAAAATACAGATAGTGAAAATTTTTGCAATTAACCAATATGTATTGCAGCATAATAAAAATAATGAGTAGATTTAAACTAGTTTGAAATACTTTATAGGGTAATATTTCTGAAATATCGAAATAATGCGATTTTTCTAATTTCTGAATGGGATTTAAAGATTTATAATATGGCAAATATTATTGCAAAATGAACTAAAATAATTGTTTTGCTGTTAAACTTACATTTCCACTCATACCACCTCGTCCAACCAAAAGGCCCATACTTTTCGTATATTCGAAAATTGCATCCATCTTTGGCTTAGGCAGTGGTTCTTTAGATTCCTTTAAAATACATAAGTCAAAATGCAAATCACAGTTATATATATAAAGAAACAATATTTCACAAAAACATAGATATTACTAAAAAATTTAAAGGAATTCATAAAACGTTATTACTCACCTTATCAGCAACCATTTCAACTCCTATCATAAGACCCTTCCCGCGCACATCACCAACAATGGTGTATTTTCTTCTTAATTTCGACAGAGAATGTAATAAATAAGTTCCCACGTGATGGCAGTTTTCCATTAATTTTTCTTCATCAATAACCTGCAATTTCAATAAAAAGCAGAAATAAAAAAAAAAATAATTCATTATAAAATATGCATCAAAGTAAAGTGTGCAAAAAATCTAGAATACAAAATATAGATTTAAAAAGAAAATGTTAATATTAAGACTGATATGAAATATTAACACAAATTGACAATATGTTTAAATAACACAAGTGTTTAGATTAGCCTTAAATATTACATTATGAATTAAAATGCAGAATAAAATATTTTCAAATTGTTTGTCATCATTTTACAATGAGATTATATCAAAAACTGCTTGTAAAAAAAATTGCAAGCATAAAAATTACTTCTAATCCTGTTTTAAAATACAAGTCCTAGTATAAAACTAATCAAGCATTTAATGTATAAATTGGAAACATGTGTAATTGCAATAAAAATTTTAATACTTTCATGGTATTCATCTTTAAAAGGGTGATTTTGTGAAATATTCATTGAAAAGCAATTAAATTATAACAATTTGCATGCTTTAATAACTTTGTGATAACAGAATCATTTTAAAAAGATGAAAACTGGAATTAATTTGATTTTCAGCATATTATTGAACTATAAACCAGATATATAATGTATTATAAACTAAAATATACGAGGGTGGTTCAAAAAGTACACGTATTTGAAGATAGATGACATCATTAAGGTAAACTGTTGTTACTATTGGATGCTGCCATCTGTTAAACAGAGCCAAAACAAATTTGATGTTGATTCATAAGTTAGTTTTGATTTGGTAGTCATTTGCTGCCCAATCAAAATTGATTGCTGCTGCGTCGAGTTGTCGACGTCATTTTACGTCGTCTCATCGGTAGGAAAAGTTCTAACGAAGAATTTTTGAGGTGCAAAAGACATCATGATCGTGAATACCATTATGTGAGACTTAGATAGCTGACTAGTGAGTTATAATAAGTACTAAAAACAAACCATTTTCGATGCTACAAGCACCATCTCTTGGAATTTCTATGGACTTAATTGAACAACCCTCGTATAATGAAAGTCATATATTACATCAAGAACAGCAGATCCAATTGCACATGCCACTGGGTTGCCACCATATGTGTTAAACACAAGAGCATCATTCAAACTATCAGCAATGTCTTTTCTTGTAATGACAGCAGCTAGTGGAAATCCATTGCCAATCCCCTTTGCAACAGTAACTGAAAATTAAATTGTCTGAAAATATGAAATCATTAAAATACAGCTTTCCAGAAATTAAAAAATTACCATTAAGTATACTTATAACTATAAAATTGCAATTAAAATATGGTTCAGAAAATTTAAAGATATTTTCCTGCAAAAGTTTCGTAGAATGAAGAATGATAGCATTTCGCGTTAGACCATCTGAATCATCCTCAAATGCATACACGGCCTTGATTGTTAACTTGCGTCGTACCTAGAAGCAAAATGAGGGCTATTGGCGACAGAAATAATATTGAACTTTGATCAAATGACGACACATGAGCTGGCATCCATTCTCCTAGCTTCCCGACCATACCAACATGAGGACAAAAGGTTTGACGGATTAACATGCATTAACTATAGCGGATCTTTAGCGGTAACAGGAATCGAAACCACGACTCGACGGTTATAACGCCGACCATGAGCTCGGTACCATGACCGCTCGGTTAACTCGGTCGCAGTGCGTAGACAACACTTGAGCTGGTACAATACTCATCTAACATTCCCAGTATACCACATGAACATTAAAACCCATTTTCAACCAACAACCCACACAATCTCATACAAATGCTTTTTGGTTCAGCAAGTTTTCGAAGCGTGAGAACATATCAATTTAATTTACTTTAACAATATTTATTAATTAACAATATTTACTTTAGGTAAATATTGTTGCTCACAGGAAATTTCAGTTTTCATTTATAATCTTACCAAGGGCACATTTCTAATTGAGAAAACTGATTTAAGCTGTTTGGGACATCACTTCGTGCTGCTTTGAAAATCGATTTCTTTCAAAAGTGAAATGGTTCATCAAAAATGAGCCAATGCTTGTCCTACAGTATATTTAGAGTAATAAGGCTTAGAGATGCAAAAAAAAATTTTAAGTTTTAATTTCAGAAACAAGTTTCACTAAAAATTTAAAAAAATGAAATTAAACTGCAATTGGATTCCCTTCAATGTAAAAAAAAGTGTAATACCTTTTTAAAGACTAATTCTATTTTTAAAAAACTTAATAGTACTAAATACATACAATTCATACTAATGAAGTAGTGATTATATACAGCTTTAGATTTAAAAGGTTATATAATCCTCATTTAATAATGTAAGTATAACTAAAATCTGGACAAAGCTTGCAACTGCAATTTGAGAACATATCATTTATATAAAAAAAATAACTCAAAAAATATAAAAACATATCCTGTTATGAAACAAAATGCCAAGTATTCTAAATCATTACAAAGGAGATGTAATTCAATCTATTAAAATCAGTGTTTATTTTTTATAACAATTTATCTCTAATTCATGTCTTACAATATGTTTAAAAACATTTTTAAGAAAATTTCATAAAAAACTCTCATAAAAAAAGATATATTCTTGCATACATTATAATGCATTTTACTTTAAATATTTTTTCCTAAAACTTTTAATTCCTTCTGACTAATTGAAATCTTCATTTAATTTAGTTGCACAGCTGTATTTAAATAGTTTGACGTTTTTTGGTTTTTGGCTTTATAATCTTTAAAAAGTGAAAATTGAGTTCCAAAATTTATTATTTCTAAGTAAAACACATTCTATTAAACATTAATATTTCTAAGAAAATCATTAACTCGAGATTTACTATTAACATTGCTGCACATCAGACATGAAGCAAAGTACCAATTTCATATTTTATTTGATACTGGCAAGAACTTCAATAAGAAAATTTCCAAAAAAATGAGAAATGTCTCCTAAATTGCAACTAAAACAAGACACAAGGAAATTCTCTTCTTTTACAGAATTACAGTAAATTTCAAAGCAAAATAACAAATGATAATTGGATAAATAAATATTTTTAAAAAAATCTAAAATATATAATGAACAGGGTTTGTTAAATTGTTATATATCACAATATACATCCAGAAATTCTTAAATGTGGATGACTGAGACTTGTAGGTGAAGACATTTCTCTGCTTTAATAAATTTTAATACTTGAAATGACAATAAGTTTATTCTTAAAAAAAGGCTGGTGATTTATGGGTTTTCATTCTGCATATATTTGCATAATTTCAAAACTTCCTCAACAAAGCATTTACATGACAATGTACAAAATTCTTATCAATTGACATTTTAGAAAAAACTTCAAATTTCCAAACAATGTTTAATAAAAACTTAAGAAGGTTTCAGTCTTCATTTTTTTCTCTTAAAAAAGCATTGAAGAGTTCTTCCAAAAAAAGTAATCTACATGTTACAAGCAATATATGAGAGCAAACATTGTATAGAATGTCTGAGCAATATATAGACTTCAAAGTCCAAACACAAAGTATAATAAAGTTAATATTTTACACATTTTTTTTAGTAATTCTATGCAATCCCTTCATGAAGGGGTGGGGAAGCAAATTATAAATACTTTTGTAAATGTTGTTTTCAATATCACATTGCATGGTAATTCTGCATTTAAATTTATGTTTTCTCCTATTCTTTATTTGATATTTGTTTCCTCATTAATTTATTTTTAATAAAAGTCTTTCATAGCTCTTTTCAAATAATTTCTTTCGTTTACGTGACTTTCAAAAAAAGCTTTTACATGACTTTTATTACCTTCCTTAACTAGTATTTATGATCCTATAGAATGCCTAGTAAAAGTATACATAATATTAAAATAATTAGGATATTTCATACTTTGATCAAATAAGGCAAGTATTCAATACAATGCTTGCTTTTCAAATATTGCCAGTAACACATACATTAGTTACTATATTACATAACATGTGTAATATAATATTAAAACAACCATTCTGAACTAACATTTTTACAGCATCGTTCTATCCCAATAATAATAATTTTAAAAAAAGAGTTTCAAATACAGAAGCTAATTTTTACATATTAAATAAACATATAAATCATATATATGATAAAATTCATATAGTTTTATGACATAAGTATGAGAAATACAATTTGAACAAAGAAACAAATTAGATGCACCATGGTTCAAACAAAATATTTCTGTAAAATATTCCTAGATAAATAAAATGTTGAAGATATGCAAAGTAATTATTCAGTTAATAGTAGGAATATTATTTTGAAATGTGAATAAATTAAATGAAAAAGATAGAAATATTAACAATAGGAAGAAAGATGCATATATAGTACCGTTTATTGCAAGAATTGAATACTATTATTTCTAAGAAATGAATACTAAAAAAATTCCACAATATTATAGAGAGATTTTATGATTTATACTCAGAGAAGAAACTTAAGTTTAAATCATGAATATGAGTTAAGTTTACCTCAGATGCCTGATTTTCAAAAGAATATTTTTAAAAGGTCTAAGCATTACCTTTCATCAAAAATGGCCAGTATAACATTTTAAAAATTATTTAAAAGCTATAAAAACAGACAAAAATGATCAAATAAGCATGCATTTTTTGTCTGGATACAATGGTTCAGATACATGTATAGTTTAAGATTTTACTTAAGCTGCTTCAGGTAAAGGAATATATGTTGTCATAATCCAGGGGTTTGATCATTACTATAATAGAAAACAGACCTTTATTAGAATTTAATTATTATTTTAGAAATATTTTGAGAGCTTTAGTTTTAAATAAGATTACAAGTTTGAAAAGGAATTTACATGATTTTTATGAAACTCCTTCCAACTTATTTTTCTCAATATTGTATATTCATAATGAGCTCAAATTCAAGCAACATAAAAGATGCACACAAAATTAAGATAACTTAGCTTGATCACAGCTTTTATTCATTTTTCTTTTCTTTTCTTTCACTAGGAGCAATATTGATATATCAATTCATTAGCATCATATATATATATATATATATATATATATATATATATATATATATATATATATATATATATATATATAATTTTTATAGTATGTTTATGATAAAAAAAATACCTATATCAGGAAGAACTTCATGGTTAAGGAAGCCCCAAAATTTCCCTGTTCTACCAAAACCAGTCTGCACCTACAATTTGAATACATGGTAAAAAGTAAACATCTATAATTTTAAGAAATTCCTAAGAAGAAATGCTTAATGTTCTTAACACAAGTACTTGATTTTTTAAAGGTTGATCACTCAGAGATAAAAAAAAAAAAAAAAAAAAAAAAAAAAAAAAAAAAAAGAAAGAAAAGAAAAGAAAAAGAAAAATCCACTACAGTGAATATAATTCAAAACTGGAATGAAAATAAGCAATTTTTTAACAATAATGAGAGGGAGAAACCTGAAATTTCAAGGGAATGAAATCTTAATATAATTTATATTTACTAGTTAAAAGAAACAAGCAAATGAAACAAACAAAACTTGCATGACACAACTTTGAACAAATATAAGATCACATTATATTCACTCTCAAGAATATTTTAAAATAAATGTATTGATAGAATACATAAGTTTTAATTCCCCTTCTTCCCAAAATACCATTAAAAACTCACATATTGGGGAGATGGAACTTCTTGTTCATGAGATGAAACAACAAAACATAAGATAAGAAATTTCATTAACAAAGGATTACAAATAATTTATGCACATTAAAAAAAATTATTATGAAGCTCAGTATGTAAATTTCAAATAAAAAAACAATTTCTTAAATTATACAAGCTTAATGTATGCTGATTTTTTACCTTAACATAACCAAAAATATAATTTTTTTTCCTCTTATTTCTCAAATACAGAGAGAAATATATATTCAGAACCTAAGTAGCATCATTTGGTGGGAAATTTTTTTTTTAAATAAATCCAAAGTCAATACAATTTTTTTGGAAAGATTAAACTAAAATACATTCAAACAATGCGAAAATATTACATATGTTTTGATTATCATCAAATCAGAAGCATATTTACACAAAGCCTTCTAAAATTATAGGCATCACTGTAAAAAAATTTTTACAACACTTTTCAGTCAACAAAAATTTGAGTGATGAAAATGTTACTAAAATCTTCACAAAAAACTGTTTAAAGTTTATAATCAGTTGAGAGATATACTTAGAATCATAGGAGAGGAATACAAGTTAAATTTTTTAGTTAATAAAACAAAATAAAGATTTAATAGTTATCACATTGATTTGTAAAATTAATTTAATACCTGAAAGAATCCTATTATATTAACAAAAATACTTGAAGGAAATTATATATATATATATATAATAGTGTAAAAAATAGATATAACTTCCAATCAAAGCACTCTTTCAAATGATGATGAGACTTCATAAAGAATTAACTACATACTCATACAGCACTTACTTCATCAGAAATACAAAGACCACCATGTTGTCGAATGATTTCATAGGCTTTCTTAAGATAATTTTTAGGAAATTGAACTGTACCTCCAACTCCCTAAAGAAAAGATTATAAAATTTATAAAATAGGACTAAATATCTCTACTGCTCAACATCTACAAATACAAGAGTAAAAAATTTAAGAATGAAACTCATCAGGTATGAATTGTAGAACAAAAAGATTTATATTCCTTTTACTTTTGGACATGACATGAATCCATGATGATTGCAAAGATCAAATAGAGAATAGCAAAGTAATTTGTTTCTAATGATTGGATGTTTTACAGATTCCATTTACATAACCTTACATCACATCAGAAAAAATAGCATAATGTAATGATGTTTACTCTGATGAATAAATAACATTTAACCATATATACTATGCCTAGAAATTTTGTCAAAAACATAGGAAAACAGATTTTTTGTTTACTTCAATACAATAATTTAAAATAAAGTATTTTGATTTAATTTGAATTCATCAGTATCAAGCAGCACCATATTACATGGCAATTCAAGAAAATGAGTCATACATAGTGAATACATAGCTGATGAATTCCATATGTATGGGTTGACTTATTTGGATAATTTATTGTAATTTTGAGCAATGTAATTTCACAGAAATATAATATTCAGGATACAGATAACAATCATGAAAACCATTGAACATGCAACAAGTATTCCCTAACGAAGTATATGCTTGCATTATTTTACTAAAAAAATGTGGGGTAGTAAAAAAATCCAAATACATTGCAGAACATCAATAACAAATACAGATACTGATTGACTATGAGGATAAAAAAAAGCAAAAAAATATGTTGCATATCTGCAAAAGCATTTAAATATCATGCCGGCAACCAGACAATACAAATTTAAAATCATATGGAAAGAAAGACCTATCCTATCACCATGAAGTCAATACAGAGATATTTGTTAGTATGCAGTCTCCAGACAAAATACTCACTGATGAAACTAATCACACAATCATGAAATAGTTGGTGCAGCTTACAGTCAAGAAATAAATTGATGATGCATTCAAAATTAATCCATAAAATTTTTTCCACCTTAAATTCTAGGTTTTCAGTTCTTAAAGGTAAATTTTATCGTTTATTAACTACAAAATTTACCTAAAATTAGCTTCAAAAAATAAGCTCTACTGTTTTACACTAAAAATTGGATGAATCAAATAATGCTATCAACTCTTAACATAAATCAAACTCCATCTTTTCTATGAGAAAAACATGATAGTTTTCATATTGCTTAAAGTTAAACCACTTTGTTTATCTGAAGAAAAAAAACTGAAGTGGAAATAAATAATTGGTCAATATGCATATTAAATTTCCAATCTTTGCTGAATCTTTATTTCAGTGAATGCAATTAATCTGTAAAAGTCAAACACAATACTATGCTTCTCACATTATCTTATACTATGCTTCTCACATTACTTTTTAATTTCAAACGAAAGATTATTAGTTACGAAAACTAAATTCTGTAACTAAACTTATGGAATTTTCAAAATTATGCAAACACAAAAAGAATATGTTAAAGAAAAAGTAATAAGATAAATTAAAGAAATAAAGCAAAACAAATAATTTATCTTACTTGAATACTTTCTGCAAAAAATCCGGCAATTTTTTTTGGTAAGGAGTAAGATAACAATTCATCAAGCTGTGCAATATACATATCACAAGCTTTACATTGGTTAACTCCACAAGAGCATTTTCTATCTGGCTGAACTGGAGAATCTCGACAGCTGGAACCACCCCATATTCCTCTGTATGGATCTGGATTCATTACCTAAACAAAAATTATGGATATATATATATATATATATAAACACACATCAGTATACACATACACTCACTGCCGTCCATTAAATAAAAATGCTACACTATAAAGGTAGCATATAACAAATACCAAATTTGCATGAAAAATACATCTCTAAATTACTGTGACTTCATTTCACATATTAATCTTCTACAAAAACAGCTTCATTTGGCCATGCTATCATTCCTGCATATCCAGAAATTTTAATTTTACTCTTCGCTAAAATTTGTACAATAATGAATTTTATAGCGTTCATTGATGGTTCTAAACTAATTTAAATCCACTTAATAATATGCATTAAAAATAACTATTTTTAATCTTCGGATTTGTGTTTTCTACTAAGTCCTACCTACCAGTTCAATTGTTCTTCAGAGAGTGACTTGCCTTCTGGTTACACCCATTTCGTTAGTTCTGAGTCTCAAATGCTTCTCTACCATCACGCTCCTCACCTGACACAACAATTAAACTTGGATTCAAACCAAGTTCTTGCGATCTCGTAATTTTCCGAGCTCCTTTCCCGACCAATACAAAACCTTGAGTGCAGTAGTGTGCATTTACAAGCGATACTCTAGATCAAGGAAGTCACTCATTTCCAGCCACAGACTAATTTCTAATAAATAAAAGCCACATGGGCAAAGTTATAAGTAATTATATGGTGAGTTTTTCTTTTTACTGATTTGCCTTCCAAGTAACAAGAAAACTGTTCATTCTGCTAATATATTGTTCAATGAGACGTTTATGTTTTGTAGATTTAGGGCACTAACAGCATTTTACACATCAAAATTACTTTATATTTTATACCAAAGCAAAAAATATAAAATATTAGAAATGCCAATATTTGTAAGCATTTTTTCGTTTTCGTTTAACAACGACCAGGTATCAATAAATACAAACTGAATGCAAGGACCTAAGTTAGTTACATTACCGAAAATTATTAAAATTCTATATTTTTTCTTCATTATCACATAGAAAATAACTACACGAATTAATAAGCTTCTCGTAAGTAAACTTATTTTATGTCAATATCACTGTCAATATTTCTGAATTAGAAATTTTTAAAATTAACATACTCTATTCATAAGTATAAATTTTGTTGCAAGTTGTTTTATTGGCTCGGCCACAAAGATATTCATCGCAGACCACATGCGATCCACGAGTTTGACATGCTTGTTCTATATAATCTTCGATTCTTAAACTATATATGGTGAAGCAAAAGCACTTCACAGTCTCCTTACTTACTGACTGGTATGACTGCTCAATCAGTTCGGCAAACACCTGAGATAAAGTACGGTATCGCAGATGTCGTACGATACAGCTCAGCGGCTGCGGTAGCCTAGTGGTCATGGTTTCGGATTCGTGACCGGAGGTTTTCATTCAGTCGCGGGTTCGATGCTTGACTGCCAAAGTCTCGCCGTGTAGCCGGTACTGATGCACGTTAAATCTGTCGGGGCCCAAAGTCCTCCCATGGCGTGGTGTGGAAATTAGGAGAGGGAGTGCAAGCTAAGGTGTAGTCCTCGTCACTTGACCGAAATTCAAATTACGATGTCCGTCACCAATAGCCCTCGTGTTGCTTCTAGTGCGACGTTAATAAAAACGAAACTAAACGATACATCTCAGTCTTCCATGAATCTAATAATTTAAGACTGCTTTCGATTTTGCAGTTGTCACAATTCATTTCCTTTTGCCCTATATCAGTCAAATATCGATTCTTTGGAAAATTCGAATTCTTGAACTATTTCCGAAATGGAATGAAAGAGCTATGCATCAAGTATATATATCCTATGGCAGAGTCCGCAGATACTAAGATATTTAGAAGCTAAGATATGCTATGTTTATATTTCACTATTTATCCATAATCTAACAATCCTTAAATGCACATAAAGAACGTTAATCCACATGAATACAAGAGTGGAACATGCATGCATGGTTTGGCTATTGTCGCATGTATACTATGTTCATAACGCGTAAACGCTGTGAAATGTTATACAAAAAGTGGACTATCAGAAAGTACCCAAACTTATTGCAATTTGCAGATTTCTGTTTTGAATTTTTATATAATTACTTTTTTCATACATATATTTTAGAAGTTATATCATAGTTTATTATAAAACCCTATAAGAAAATGTAGAATACATCTCGGTATAGAATATGGGGTCTCAAAGACTTTTATTAAATATTATACTTTAAAAATTTACCACAAAATGTACACAAGACCCAAAATATCTGAAAAAGGCTTGGGTCTACCAAACAATAATAAGGGTACTATTAGCACTTTTGTTTTTCGAGCCAAATTAATTCGATTTGTTGTTTTGACAATACAAATGGATAAGAGAATAATATCAAATTTAACAACAAATTTTTCAATGTACAATACATTTTTATGAGGAATTCATATGTTTTGAGATATATTCCAAATATTTTTTTTATTCTGATGATTTACATGTTAAAAATACATAACATTAGAACTTTTTTTTTTTACAAACTAATCCATTTAATAGATTTTTCCCTCCATACTAATATAAATTACCTAAAATTTTAACTTAAGACAATATATATGATGCTTAAGTGAAGCTTAAATTTCATGTCATAACTAAAAGTTTTGAAGAAAGAATATTACAAATAGAAAATTTCAGATTAATATTACACTTTTAGAACATAAAATTGCAATAAACACACATTTCAAGAAAACAAAACTTTCGAAATGTTAAATATTAATATAGAAAATAAAAGAAAATGTTCTGACAATGTGTAATGAATTTAACCATATCTTACTTGATGTATACCAAAACCGTGTGGGAAGCTATGTTTCCACGTTCCAATTCCACATAATCCTACAGAATATGGAGTATCACCATGATATGCATTCCTGAAAAATCATATATCACACAAAAAATGTGTTTTAGAATTTTTTTAAAAATAAGTTATTAATTCTATGACATCTTCACATTTCAATCATTGAAATTAATAAGAAAATATGGCGAATATCAAAAATGATGGTTTAAAAAAAACCGAAATTTATTATGGAAATATTTTGGTAACCTTTATTTTAAGAAATAAATAATTTAGGTAGTAATTTAATCTCTAATATATTAAACGAAGACAGATCTTAGCAAATGGTGCTGATTTATTACTTTAATTTTAATTATTGAAATTGGTGAGTTTAACAGTCTCCAATATATATAAATTATTTAGAAAATAACTTATTTTTTGGAGTAATAAATTTGGTTAGAAATTACTGAAAATATGAGAAACTTAATTTTACTTTACTGATTGCAATCCAAGAGTTCTTACGAATCTATCTACATATTCCAACCTAATTCAAATAAATAAGACATTATTCCCATCTTGACAAAAATAAGCCTTTTTGTTTAAAAATAATAACAGTAAATCTCAAAATATTAAAAAATAAATCAATTTTTCTGCTGTCAGTGAGTCTGAGTTGTTAAGACTGATGTTTAAAATTAATGAATAACTTACATTAGTAGCCGAAATTGTGGAAAACCTTTTGAAAAAAAATTGCAATTTAAAGTTTACATGGCTCATAATCCCCCCCCCCCTCCTTTTTTTTTGTGTGTAATCCCAAAAAATTATAAATCAACTGAAAGATAGTTTAAACAAGAATGTAATGTCACAACATTAAAAAGATAACTTTATTAGAACAACACTTATGAAAGGAAAATTGAAGCAAATAGAAAAATAAGATACATAAAAATTATTTCCATGTCAACTGCTACTTAACTAGAAACTCTTCAGCCCCAATTATGGCCTGATAACACCTTCCCATGGAGTGAACCATGTTTTCAAGTTCTGTAGCAGTTATAATATAAAATGAAGACAAATATTGCTTCTATTAACTTGATTTTTTTTTTCCGGTTGCTTCTGACTTGAGTTTCTTTGGCCAACTCCATAAATTTTCGATCGGATTAAAATCAGGGCTATTCCCGGTGCAATTTAGAAGTGGAATATGATTAAATGGAAATCACTTTTTGCACAGAAATGCAACATATTACGGAAAAGAATCTTAATGAAAAATAAATGGCTCCCTGTCCTTGAAAAGATCAAGGTGGAAGGCTTCAATTTATTTTAACATAATTTTGAGAATTTCAATTTCCATTACTCATGCAAATTCTGTCTACACTTTTTCCTGACATACAATCCCCAGATCATAATAAGGCTTCTCATGGAATAGGATGCAAACCATCTCCACTTCTCCTTATGCATTTTATGCCATCACTATCAAATATGCTGATTTTGGTTTCATCACTATAAGTAACATTTTACCAGTGTTTTGCTGTGCAGTCAATACAAGTTATAGCTCAGTTTAGTCTTAACCACTTTTGTTTGAGGAATAAAAATTGCTGTTTTCATGGATTTTTAGCTTTAAAACCAAGATCCCGCAGCCTGTGTCAAACAGATTTTTCACTCAACTAACATTTCATTCCACCAATTCATTTAGCATACAATGTGATTTTTTTTCTGTCATTTAAACACATTCTCTTAATTCTTCCATCATTACTTGCAATTATGCATTTTTTCCTGTCTTTACCAGTCCAATTTCATGGTGACTGAATCTGTTTGCACCACTTCAAAAATTTAGTGATGCCTTCTTTGCTTATTTTTCCACTGACTTCTCTTCGAATTTCTTCATGATTGGAGTCTTGTTTAACAGTTATTTTACATTGCATTCTAGGTGACCAACCTTAACAGACTTACTTTGCTCCTTGTCAAAAGAATATACCTGATTGGCACTCTAGACATTTTTGCTTCATGAAGAAAAAGTACTTTAGCAGCAGTGCATCCCTTTTCTGATTATTTGGATAATACTTCCATAGAAAATAAGAAATAATTAAACAAATTTATTGTTTTAGATTTTTCAATAAATTATCTTTCTAATGATATACAACTAGAGGGTATTACTAAAAACCATGGAACAATGGTCCACCAAAAGTTCAAATATAAACTTCTTCAAAGAGTTTCCACAACTTTGGTCACTAGTGTATATTAATAAAATTAAACATGATTTTTCAACTCAAAATTAAGCTCATATTTTTAGCATAAATTAAAGATGAAGAAAATCCAAAAGCATATACAATGCTAATGTTAAACATTTAAAAAATATACCATATTAAAGCCAATTGTGTAAATACACATATCTATTATTTTTTTCTAAT
Organism: Nephila pilipes; assembly: GCA_019974015.1. Classification (NCBI taxonomy): domain Eukaryota; kingdom Metazoa; phylum Arthropoda; class Arachnida; order Araneae; family Nephilidae; genus Nephila; species Nephila pilipes. The sequence continues at coordinate 57,791 of BMAW01026406.1, forward strand.
TCACTGCATTAACTTCATACTTTAAATTAAGTTAATTAGGACTATGTTTTTAAAAAAAAACACATTAAAATTTTATATTGACAATGACTGGAGAATAAGCCTTTACATTGATAAATAATAGCTAGTCAGCTTACAAACGATACAGATGGGGGAAACCAACTGAATATTTAAAAATGCACAACTTTCTAAAAAATTTGTATTTCCTGTATGCTTCAATGGTACCTCTATAATATATATAATGGTATATGTGTTTCAACAGTTAATTATACTACATCATTGAGCATGATATATATATATATATATATCATTGAGCATGATATATATATATATATACACACTTTTGTGTATGTGAATAAACTTACAGCAATTATATTTTTATTTATGCTTTTGATACGATTAACAAGAAGAATCTCACTCATATTTTGTTAGTATTTAGAATGTGCAAATGCAACTAAATTTAAATCTTAGTTAATAGTTGTTTCTTGAAATAGCAGAGACAGCACCTCTAACAATATATAATTTTAATCAGTATGATCATGATGTCAGAAAATCTATAAGCATATTTCCTTGTATGATACAAAAGATATCAAACAAAACTGCGTGCTTACAATTTTTAAATAATTTTAGTACTAGAATACTTGAAATATAATTGCATACTTTTTTCTTTATGATTTAAAATTTGAAAAAATTTTGATTATAAGCATAAATTGTACTAAAATTCTTTCTTTTATAATTATTTTTTTAAAAAAACTTCAAAGTGAAACAATCATTAAATTTTTGAAGAATGACTTATAGTGATAAATTAAATAATAGAATCTTTCAACAGTTTCAATAATTTCCTTCAAAATTTGTCTTCAAAGGCACTCTAAAAGTCTCAACATAAGATTTCAATTTATTAGTAAACAATTCATTTACACTTTTTTTTTAGGATGGGGGGAGACACCTTTCAATGACAAATAAAAATTTAATGAGATATTACAGGAATAACTTTTCGTGCTTCCCGTAAATTTATTCCGAAAAAAAATTTAATAGAAAATTACAAAGAGTCTATATTATGTCTTAAGTATATAAAAACAAGCATTTTGTGCCTAATTTCCTTCAGTGTCAAAACAGTAAAAGTAGTTTTTAAATAACTAATAAATAAATCCTTTAATTACATTAATTATTTCTTGAACAGAGTTAAATCTCCACTTCACATAAAAATTATAATTTTTTTTGTTTCGTTTTACATAAGTTTTCCAAAAAACAAAAATCCTGGAAAATAAATTTCATGTTAATCATCACATGCTAATTAATATAGAATACTTACAGAGTACTTGAATAATTTAGAGTGAAAATATTATGGCAATTTCATTTCAAAATAAATTAAAGGGAAAACAGGAAAATGAGCAAAAAAATACACAACAAACTTTAAATAAAACTTTAATGACATCATTACCTCAAAGATATAACATCAAAAGCACCGGTATGAAGCCTTGCCATTTGGATAGCTAAATCATTTGCTTCAGATCCACTATTACAAAAGTAACACACCTGAAATAAATACACACACTTTCCTATCAGAATGAAAAAATTCAATTGCAACATATATAATCACAATATAAAAATATAAAAATTATGCATTGAATATATTGTTCAACAAAACAAAGATAACAATAAGTAACAAAACATAAAAATTGATTTTCTTTTAAGAAAAAAAAAAACTAAATAGAAATTGTTTTATTTTACTTGCAATTTCAAAAAACATGTACACCTATATTCCTCAAAAACAAATTAGTATTTGCTGTAGTCTTCTAAGAAATAAACTTTTGACCCATTAATACAGGATTATTTAATTAGCATGAAAAATAATTTTTCAAAAAGTCTATTCTAAAAAAGATGTTTGTGCTACATTTATCATCACACTTTACATAACAGTAATAATTACTTTTAAGTCACCAGGAAGACGATCAGTTAATTTTTTTGCATAATCATGCAATTCTGGATGCAAATATATATTCGTTAGATGCCATAGCTTATGCATTTGATCAACAGCTGCTTTAGTGACTTTACTGAAAAAAAATAAACACATTTAAAATTCAAGAAATTACAGATATTTTTACATAAAAAAGTATTTCGTTTTCTTTTTGTATCTAGAATATAAGCTGCTTTTTGTGAATTATTGAAAAGATTAACTTTAGAGGGAATTACTATAAAATAAATATTTCACTGTTTTCCTTCTCATTTGCTATCAACAAAGATAAATTGTTTACTATAAAATACAAGCATGCTGATTTTATTAACATGATCTTTTTCAATCAATAAGTAGTAAAGAGTTTTCATTTCTTTCACTGCTGGTTTTGATAAAAATAAAATGTTAGTACAAATCAATAAACTGTGATTTAATTTGATTTGCTCAGTTAACTGACAAAAAATAAATAAATAAATAACTTTACATTCCATTTACTTTTTTACTAAACGAAGTACAGCACTCTCTTGGTAAACCAGCAAATATCTAACCAGAACAATACTAGATTACTAAAAAAATCACTAATAATGGGGCATTAAACAGAAAGGGTTTTGTATTGTTATACAAAATTAAATATAATACACACAAATAAAGTGTCAAACAAGTGAAATAACTAAAACTACAAAAAAAAAAATGTACTGTTTTATACTGATAGCCTACATTATGTACTACTACTACAGTTCGGATATAAAATATTACGTATGACTTTCAAAGGAAATACGAGGCTTGGCTATTAAATAACGAGACTGACGCTTCTACAAAAGAAGTACGCATACGCCAGCGAAGGACAGATGTTTAGTGTTTAGCCTTCTCTTTCGAATGCAGTACCTTTCGCTTCAGTAGACAAGTACGTAAACACGTAGCTTTCATTCACATTAGTTTTATTTTAATTTTTTTGTTTTGTTTTGTTTTTGTTTCGCCAGAAAAATAAGTGTACAAGAGAAATTTCACATGAAACTTGTAATTGAAACTTGTAATTTATTGAAACCTAAAATTTATAACTTGTGACGAATTGTTATGGCAATGAATGTTCATCACGTGCACGTGTTTTTAAGTGGTAAATTTAAGTGTTTTCAAGATGGCCGAGAAGACGTTGAAGATTATTCACGCCCAGATCACACTTCCACGTCAATAACAAATGACAATATCGAAGAAAATCGGTAATCTGGTTCGATTTGACCGTCGGTTACGTATTCGTGCAGTAGCTGAAACTGTAGGAATCAACAATCAATTTGTATGACAAATTATACATAACAATTTTAACATGCAAAGAGTGAGAGCCCAAATGGTGCCTGATATTCTCACGTTTAAACAACAAAAAGGCTTATACTGACATTTTGAATGCCATTGAAAATGGCATAAACTTATTGGAAAGGATACTAACGAGTAACGAATTGTGGTCTTTATTTATAATTCTGAAATAAAGCGCCAATCCACACACTGAAAGAGCCTATCTTCACCGAAAGCCATAAAAGGAAAAGTCATTCCTCATTGTCTGTCAAGAGGTTTCTAGCCCAGAACAGCATCCCAGTGTTAGACCATCCACTTTATTCACCGAATCTTGCGTCATGCAACTTCTATGTATCTACTAAGCTGAAATCTACATTAAAAGGAACAATATTTGAGTCAATTGAAGCTGTGGAAAGAAGAGGTATGCGTCCTGAAGGAGCTGGAAGAAGACTTCCAGCACTGTTTCAAACAATGGAAGATTCGCATAGAGCATTGTAGGGACAGAGGAGGGTCGTATATTGAAGATGATAAAAGCAAATATGTATGACTTCAAAATAGAAATTTTTACAGCGTTAGTTTCGTTCTACACTTTGTATATATAACATTCTACACAATATGTATAAACATTTATTTCGATAATTAAAAGAATGACAATTCAAAAAATAAAATACATAAATAGAACATGTTTACGTGTTACGTTCATGTTTAAATATGAAGCATTTCCAATAATACATTGATTAAACATCAATATTAAGATAATTTTTAAATAGGAATAGATTACTTTGCATCATAGAGTTATCTTTTACATTTCTTTGCCATAATTAATACTACCGCAAAATATTTTCTTATTAATACGTTAAATAATGTTATAAGTAAAAAAAAAAAAAAAAAAGGAGAAAGTTCATTGCAGTAAAAAATATCAAAAATGCAGCTTGCTTCATACTAGGCGATTAATAATGTCTCGGGATAAAATAAACAATGCAATAACATATACAGTATTTCTTCAAAATAATTTTAAAGTCATCTAATTACTGTGTTTTCTTATTACATAAGAAATAATAAAAAGGTGTATTTCACACATTATTTTACTAGTAAGGTAAGTGTATAGATTTTTACAAATTCAAATGAAACTGATTAATTACTTTTATGTATTTCATTTAATACCTATAGCTCACAGGAGATAATTCATTCCATATTACTTCATTTTCTCTAATATGGAAATTCTTATAATTGTTCACAAGTTTTTAAACGTCTATTAATGATATTTGGTTGCAATTTTCATGAATTTTTTTTTTTAAATTTTCAACTAATTATACAACCAACATAATTTATAAAAGTAAGTATCATATAATAAAATTATAAAGTGATATTCAACTTACGGATGACAGTGTCCAACACTCACAGTTACAATACCACCAAACATGTCTAAATATCTTTTTCCAGTATGATCCCAAACATACTGCATATAGCCTTGGTTAATCATGACTGGTTCTTTATACAGTAAACGAACGAAAGGACTAACGTTTGTATTTCTTGAGTTAAGAACATCATTATAGCTAGGACCCTAGAAATAGAAAAGTACATTATACAACCAAACCTGTTTTTCTACGCTATTTTTTATGTGGTTTATAAAAAAAAAAGTCCATCAAGATGTATATGAATAAAAAATATAAAAGAAAGCAACAGATGGCCAGCCAGATAATACATCATTACAATATAAAATATCAATTCTGAAAGAACTGTTAAGATTCCAGAAATTCAAACCTTAAAATTCGATCTAGTATATCTAGTTTCCACGACATATACAAGTACAAGCGGTTAGTAAAACAACTGTCGTCGCAAAAACTGATCACCGACTACATTGTTTCAAAAATGTCAACTCCGAATGAGTGCGAGGTAGCATCTTCAAGCGACGGAAGTGAGTGAACTAGGCCATAAGAAAATCAGTGTTCTTTAATTTTTTAATAATTAAAGAACGCGGAAGAATAATTTTTATACGTACATTTTGAAATTTTCGTATACATAATATTTAATATATAAGCAAATAAAATTATATTAAAAACATTCCCGTGAGTAAATTAATTTTTGCCTAGTATGGGAAAACCAATTTCAAGCTACATCGTGAGGTTTTTAGTTATAATTTCTATATGGGACTTTTTTTATGCTATCCCTATTTACCACATAAAAAAAAACTTAACTTTATTGCAAACAGTATATTTTATAGCTACTTATAAAGTTTCAGAATATCTTTTAATGCGCTTTCTTTTATACGGTCCCTATTCCCCACACAAAAACAGGTTTGAGTGCATCCATAATGATTAGCTGAATCTGAAGTTTCTCTGATGCGACTGAGTAAACTTATTTAATAGCTAGACACAGATCTTCCAATATCCATGTAAATAGCACTAATTAGTTCATCCAATTTCTTTTCCCCAGAAATCACATTAAATGACATTTAATATGCTTTCACTTCTACATTTTTCAATGAGGGATCGCAAATGTAGTTTGCAATAACCAATAAAATTGACATTGATTATTAGAACATCAGGGATTTCGTCCCTAATTTTATTGAAAAGGGATTCATTTTCATTTTTTTCAATTGCTATAAGTTTAATATTGTCAGACATGTTTTTGATTCTCCAAAAAACAGTATTGTTAGAGAAGGAAATATTGATAATCCTAAAGACATGGTCTTCACTGAACATATGTTGAACAGCGTCTTTGATGTGAAAAAATATCAAACTTCCAGCGATGTGTTTTTATTACTTTCAGAAATACAAAAACTTATTATGTACAATGATCTAACTAAAATCTCTATAACTTAGCAGATAAGAAGATGAGTACTTTTTGACAGTTGTCGCGGGAAAAAAAAAACTAGCATCTTTTTTTTAAAAAAATAATTAGTTTTTTTGTCTCTAAATGACATATCAATAAATATGGTTTAATAAAATATTTCTGTACACAACGCACGGTTATTTCGGACAATCCTTATCAAAATATTTTCCTTCCTTTAGAGGAGCACTGATTTTTTAGAGTTTTTTAAAATGTTACAATTATCTCTAGCAAGAAGATGATGCACCCGGGTCTCCTAACAGTAAAATATCATCAGAATACTTTAAGTATTTACAGTTAACAAATTAGAATGAAGTTCCAATAGTAGCTGCAGCTTTCCTTTGAGTTCCCTTTTACAACAGCTTGTCCATATTCGGATGAAAATAGTCACAAAAAGAAGCTTAACACTTCAAATTGAGCACTCATAACGAAGACAGTAAACTATGATTATTAACATGGTACGAATTTGAGGCTCAGTTAAACATAAGAATGATAGAACACTGTCAATTTTGGTGAAGAAAGATTAGGGCACCATCTTAATCTCGAGATATAATGATGGGTGGGTTCATCGACAACTTCACATTTTAAAATCAAAATTCTATAACTATGTTTTTTCTGTTTTAAGGTCTTTTTTTGTGTATGTGCATGTTTTCTGCCATAACCGATATTATTTTGGCATACCTTTGATCAGTATGATAAGCCATATTTTGCGAACGAAAAAGTAGTTAAAAACATAGTTTGTTACTCATCTTTTTTAAAATCACTGGGCTTTAACTTTAGAAGTAATTAAACAAAATAAAATTACTAAAATTAAAAACATGTAGCTGTTTTTGATTTAGAAATGTCAATATACATTCAAAAACTAATTGTTGCTCATTACAAAAGCAATAAATCTAATAAAAAATATTACAAAACTTATTAAACTAACACATTCTACTCTTTCTATTCAAAAGTGCTTTTAAAAAAATCTGATTGAAAACATGAGGGGAGGGGGAGAGAATTCATCCATAGAAGCTTATTCTGATTTGATTTATGCATGGAAAAACAACAAAAAATTCACAATTTATGTTAATTGTAAACGAAAACTAAATTACCTCTACAAGATTCAATTCAAGATTTCATTTCTTCATTTATCCTATGTTAAAGTATGCAAATTATGTCAAAGAATATATTTAGTAAACTTTAATATTAGTTTTGACAACATTTTCCTTTTGGAAAGGAGTTGTTGATTCTACTACAAATAAGTAGTAGTATATTGTAGTATAATAAAAAAAAAAAACGATTTTCTATATCTGATTTGTTTCTAGTAATTTGTTATTTATACAAAATAATGTCAGACATATTTGCAACATTTAAAATTGTCTAATATTATATTTTTAACAAGTTATGAGTGTTTGCATGTGAACATATCAGTAAGGAATCTGGCAACAACTTGGGAAGTCGCGGTTGAATACGGTACGTGTTGGTTATACGTTGTTTTTCATGTAAATAACACACTTATTTCAGTCATGAATTGTCGGTGTTCTTTGAACTATTGTTTTCAAATAGATTTAACATAAACATGATACATAGTGTCAGAGTGATATTTAATTAAAGTTTGTTAAATTGATTAATGAATCTACGTAACCAGACGAAGATAATCGCTGAATCAACAATCCTGTTAAACAAACAAGAAACTGTGAATATCTAAACATGGAGCTTTTTAAACCGCCTAATGAAATGAATTTTACGAGTAGAAATGTCTCAGAGAGCAAAAAAAAAAAAAAAAAGTGGCAACAGAAGTTCGATAACCTCATGATTGCAGCAGGAAAAAAAAATATCTGAAACTTGATGCAACTAAGATTGCTCTATTTTGTTCAGACTACTAGGACATGATGGCTATCAGTACTGAACACGTTCAAATTTGAAGAAAGGGAATAATTCGAGACTGAATACTTCTTGGAATTCGCGACAAGACTCTTCCAGAATGTGTACTTCTAGTATCACAGCTAACTTTGAAAAAAAAACAGCAGATTTCATTCGGGTAGCTGATATGCGTGCGTGCGTGTGATGGTGGAGTTTAATGGCGCAAAAGCCAGATGTAGCCATGCTGGAGTAATAAGGTGTAACTGATCTAGGCGTTTGAATAAGTGAGCGATAGTATTTCAATGGCGCAAGAGCCAGAAATAGCTATGCTGCGCCAAAAAGCTGTGATCCAGAGGTATGAAAGAATTGAAACAAAATTGGTTGATAAAGAGGGTTGAAAATAGAGAGGGATCATTAGGGTATCTCGGGAAGCATCACCCGTGTTTACCAAAGACAGATCCATGGGAAAGAAAAAGATCACGAGGGTACCTCGGGGTCATGACGCCCGTACTTACTTAAAGAAGGTGCCCTGCTCGACCTTCCAGGCTCGCCAACCTGGAGGACCAGTCACCTGATATAATCCCCAGGGACAGAGTGTCCGGCTACACCCCCAGACACCCATTTTCGAGTAGCTGAAGTGAGTAAAGGCAATAAAAGAGAACTGCACAATGAAAGCTGAATTGGATAGCGTGAGCAAAATAGTTAAGGCGAGGAGCAATGTTTCAAATAGCGGGACTGCGAATTCTTCTTGTGTTCGTAATAAATGTAGTAGAGCTCATAAAAAATTGAAATTTCCAGAAATTAATAAATTGAGTAACATATGCAAAAGAAAGAATCATCTTTGCAATAATGTGTCCTGCTACTACAAAAAAAGCCTTATTTTCCAGTGAAAGATTCTCAGAATTTAAGTGAAATTATTGGAGTAGCTCAAAATGAAATACAGATATCTAACCTGCATATAAATTCTCTTTCTTCGTGTGCTGAGGATCCAAGTAAAAATACTGGTGTTAAACTATATAATGTTTGGAAATAATTTTATTTTATAAATTTTAAGCTCGACATTGGTGTAGAGACCAATATATTACTTCTATTTTCATAGCAGTATGATATTGTATGAAATATGCAAATTATCTAAAACAGGTATGTTAATAGAGTACGGCAGTGTGGGGGGGGGGGGTGAATAGAGGCTCGCCAAGACAGTCAGAAAAATCCACCATGAACCGAGATTTCCTACCCATGCGCGACTGAAGTTTCGTCACGTATTTTCTTCTAGGATGGCTACGTCAATGCGCATACGCAATGTAGATGCAATTCGCAGAGCTTTTCCAGTTGATCTGGTTAATTTCCTTTTTGTCTTTGCGGCAGTAAATATATAAATTTCCAACTTTAATGACACCATGAACTCTCTGAAAAAAGTAAAATCACTGATGATTGTCGTATGTTTAATGAATAATTGACAAATATTTCTTTGTTAATACAGTGAATAAAGCAGTTTGCTTATAGAGTCATGAAACGATAGCCCTATTTCAGAAGTACAATCTGAAACATTACGAAACAAAACATAGCGAATTTGGCTGCAAACTTTCCAATGAAAAAAAGCGAAATAAAAAGCTGCGGAATGTGTGAAAACGTTGAAGAAACAACACACATTATTTGCAAAGTAATAAATACTTCAAAATAGCACTACAGAAGCAAGTTTCATGGTAGCCTCGTAACCTTTCTAAACGCAACCTCTTTTGAATGGCGAATTCATTAAGCAATGCATGGTGGAGTGTGCAAGCGCATTGTGTCCTGTGTCAGAAGCAAATTTGAAAGCATTTCATTGTCAAGAAGAACTATAGAGTGGAGCACTAACTCAATTTGTGACAAACCCTCAGAAAAGTTGAAGACTGTAAGAAAATATATTATTTGGTTTTCTTTGGCACTGGATCAGAGCATAAATAACGAAGATACTGCACAATTACTCATCTTTATCCGTGGAATCAATGAAAATTTCATCATCACAAAGGAATTACTTGGCCTAGAATCAATGAAAGATAGAACCACTGGTCAGGATTTGCGTGAATGTGCTATGAATTGTGTGGAGAAAAGTGGACTGTCATGGAACAAAATGACAAGCATTAGAACAGAGGAGGCTAGAAATTTCACTCGAAAAAATGTAAATATAATTAAGCTTTTAAAAAACAAATTACTAACACAAGACACAGACAGTGATATATTGTCATTTCATTGCATTCTGCATCAGGAGAGTCTTTGTAAAGCTACACTCGACTTAAAGCATGAGGTAGATCCTATTGTTAATGTAGTAAACACAATCAGAGCAAGGGCATTCTACCATCGACTGTTAAAATCTTTTCTTGAGGATGTGGAAGTGAAATATGAAGACGTAATTTACCGTAACATTGTGAGATGGTTGAGCCTAGTCAAAGCGACGAAAAGAGTCAGGGCATTGCAGAATGAAATCCTCTTATTTCTGGAAATATCTCGTGATATTGTTACCAAAATAGGGTCTGAGAAGTGGAGATATGAAATGATGTTTGCATCCGATGTATTTGAGAAACTGAATAAGACATTGCAGGACTTGTTTGCATATAAAATGTGGAAGCATATAAAATCATTTAAAGTAAAACTAGGTATATTTGCAAGGCAAGAAGGAGAAGGCAATTTTGGTCACTTCCCTTTATTAGGAAAACAGAGATTGTTTCTGCTAAGATTAGAGATCATTGGCAAAGTTGGGTGGACGAGGTTATAAGGATTCAAGACTTTAAGAAAATTGAGCCAAAATTCATTTTGCTTTCTTCACCCATCACTGTCGAGTGACACAACATCTGAGGAGCTGCAGGTGGTACTTGTGGACATGCAACCATATTACAATGTGAAAGAAATGTTTAATGCTGTGACAATAGTTGACTTTTACAATTTTTCGTCTGCTAAAAAACTTCCATGTATAAAGAAATTTGCAGGGAAAATGTTGTCTATATTTGAGTCTACATATATTGCTGAGCAAAGTTTTTCTTGATTGAAGATAAACAAGAGTAAATACAGATGCTCTTTGATAGACATTAACTTGCAAAATGTGATGATAATCTCAACAAACACTCTTATTCCTGATTTTAAAAAAAAAATTGTAAGAATGTCATATTAAATTTTATTATTGTAAAAAGTAGACTCTAAACCAATCTAAAGCCTAAATGCATGCATGAAGTTAAAATTAATTTAGAGAATATAATTATTTGACAAAAATGTAGTTTTAAAAATATGAAGGAACTTGAAAAGGATTAAGTGAATTTCCAGATGTTCCATGTCATACAGTACGTAAAGAAAATATATAGACCCCCTTCCCTAGATGGTATCTCAAGTAATATTAAAAGATTTAAAAGGGACATTACTTGATTTAAAATTTAAAGGCATTACACCATAAGTAATGCACCGATTGATTAGGTAAATAGTCTGTTTGAGAACCAAAGATTTAAAGACATTCTTCATTTGGATATTCCCGACTGGGAATTGAATCCTTTTGTGCGTGGACAAACTCAGATCCCAAATACAAATGAATCATACTAATACAGGAACAGTTTTTTAAAATATCCACAAATGAGGAACTTTAACCAATGTTTGAATAAAAATACCGCAAATTCTGGTTACAAAAACAGATCCCAATTTTACATCCTGCATTATGGGTTATTGTATAGAAGTTGTTGACTGCTTTCCCGTCTTCCTATTTGGTATAACGTGGAGTCAGAGCCGTTATGAGCCTCATCACAAAAAAAAAAAAAAAAAAAAAAAAGAAAGAAAAGAAACCGACTGTAAATTAGTGCTCGTGGGGATTTGTGGTAGCTACTCAGAAACATTGAGCCGGACATAAATACTTTCAAAACGTCTCATCAAGTCATTAATTTTTTTTTTAAATTTTATTTTAAACACACACACAAAAGTTACAATTTTAATAAATACTTCTCCAACAAAGTCCTTTTTTTTTAATTTGTAATTTTTATACCGTGCATTTATGTAGATTTTCACTTGGGGGTCCGTGGGCAAGTTATAACTATAAAAAGGGGTCCATGGGTCAAAAACATTTGAGAACCACTGCACTACAGAATCGTCTTAATTTTAATGTTCTAACTCTATAATATGAAAAATTAAGTTTAAAAAGTAAATTAATTAATCTATTAATACCATAAATTAGTTCCTTTGATTCATGAGCAGATATTGAATGGCATAGTTGCACGCATGAAACAAAAAGATCCTCACATGAAAAGTATTCATTGTTGTCTCCATTGACAAGCTCTTGCAGTGAAGAAAATGATGAAGAGCTTAAAAAAGTACTTTATGATTGTGTTGAAATTACAAATTTTATCAAATCAAGACCATTGAATTCAAGACTTTTTTCAATTTATTGTGTGAAAGTATGGGAAGTTTACATAAAACACTACTACTGCACACGGACGTCCATTGGTTATCTCAAGAAAAAGTATTGACAAGATTTTGCAAATTAAAAGATTAACTAAGAATTTTCTTATCTGAACATGCACCTCAGTTAGCTCAGAAATTCAATGATGAAGTTTAGATTCAGAAAGTTGTGTATCTGACAAATATTTTTACCTATTTCAATGAGCTCAACACATCTCTGCAAGGAATAACTATCACTATTTTCAAGGTACAAAGTAAAATTAACACCACAGTTTTAAAATTGAAATTTGGGGCAGATTGCATTTTGAAAGGTAATATTGAATGCTTTCATAATTTGTAGAGTATTTTAGAAGAAAGTAACGCTAATCTCAATAAAAATGTTAAAATTACTTTGGCCCAAGATTTATCAGATTTACAAGACATTTCTTGAATATTTTCCAGTTCAGAAAGAGAAATTATCTAGAATACAAAATCATTTTCAAGACTGTGACACCTCCGAACTCCCAATAAAAGAAAGAGAACAACTAATTGATATATCGACCGACACTCAACTGAAACTGAAATTTAGTCAGATTGACATTATGCATTTTTGGATTGACATCAGAAAGGGAAAAAACCAGTGTAAAAGAGCTGTGAAACATCTAATGACATTTGTTTCAACCTATGAATGCAAAAAACTTTCTCTTTGTATGCTGCAACAAAAACAAAATACAGAAATAGACTGGATGATGAAGATAACATTAGGTTGCAGATTTCAACAATTATTCCAGTCATAAAAATATTTTGTGATGGAAAAACAATCACATCCAAGTCATTAAATTTTTTTTTATTAATTTGTTATAGTTTAAAATATTGTTGCTATTGTTTTAGAATATATTTCAAAAAAAAATCTCATTAGCTACCTTACCATTCATTATCTTATTAAAATGTTTGTATCGAGATAAAATAAAAATGCAATAATAATTTTGTAAATTTGAGTAGAATTAAAGCTTTTATATCCTATATTTCTGCTCTTTGATCAAGGGGTTCCTTTAAGAAAATGGTTAGCTCAAAGGGTTCCCCAAAGTATACAAGGTTGAATACCTCTGACATAGTGCATGTTGTAGAAAAAGAAAATTGTGTTTTCCTTCATTCAAAAGCTTATTGTCTCTGTTATCTTAAATAATGTGCACCTGAGAAAAATTTAATATACTCTAATTTGATGACTTTGTAGCCTTGTGCTGAGCTCTGAGTAGCTGCACTGAGGACTAATGCGAGATTCGATAGTTCCAGCACACGGACACAGAGAAATTACGGCTGTGATGAGGAAGATGAATCTGAAATGGTGTATTATATTTCGTTTTATGGCGAAAGATCCAAAGCAGGCTATGCTAACCAGATGCTGATGAGAGATGTGTAGCGTGAACTGGTGACTGAAGAATAGACTTAAAAAAGGGCACTGCCCAATCAAGCCGCAGTACCTGTGAGTGAGTGAATGCCACGTTTAATGGCACAAAAGCAAAAACCTCAATCCAACTAACAATGTAATATAGTTGATATTTCATATGAACAATAAGTGAAATTATTGAACTCAAAGCAGAACTTATAGTTCCGAGTCCGGATCACCAGTTTAAAGGGCTAATAAGATGCGAGAGCATATACCACACTTCAATCGACTTAGATCAGAATAGTGCATATGATCTAGGACAGCATAACATTTAAAACATCATTTATTTGTCATTAAAAAGTCATTGAGCAATAAGAATATCACTATGACACAACAGCCAAAGTAGCAAATTAATAGTTAATAATTACTAGATGAATACAGCTTGTATAACAAAGTAATAGTTGACCATCATCTTGGAATAATGCAAAAAAAATATTCGAGTATCCAGAAAACGATTGCAGTTTGGTTTGGTTTTATTAACGTCGCACTAGAAGCAACACGAGGACTATTGGCTACGGACCCCGTAATTTTGAACCTCGGTCAAGTGACGAGGACGACATCTGAGCTGGAACCCCCTCTCCTAACTTCCACACCACGCCAACGAGAGGACTTTAGACGCCGATATATTTAACGTTCATCAGCCCCGGCTACACACCGATTCTTTAGTAGCCAAGGCTCGAACCCACGACTCAACAAAAACCACTCGGCCATGAGTCTGAAACCATGACCACTAGGCTACCGCTGCCACGAAAATGACTGCAGAGAAACCGTTCTGAGTTGAGGAACGAGAAATATGAATCTTTTGGTGCAAAATGTCTTCAGTTGGTCCAGGATGAACTCACACACACAGATGGTCTGGGCCATCAATTGAGAGATACGAATCCGTACAAGTCCAGAAGAGGAGTAGACAACAAGCGTATTGTCAATGAAAGGCAAGAACTCACTTTTCTCTTCTACTTTATTGAAAAAATAATTCACTGTTTTAAAAAGTAATAGATGTTGCGTTATGTAGAATAGTATAGAGATAAAAAATAATAATAATAACATTTTACTTTAGTTATCTTCAGTTACAATACTTTTCAATGAAAATTTCAATATGCCCAATCATTCTATTAGCCATTGATTATGAAGTGATTCAGAAGTTGGTCACACACATTTCTGATATATGCCAAAGAAAATATATAAAGCAATTTTAATCACTCCACAATCATTCAACGAAAGCCAGATCAATGAGAGGTTACTGTATTTAGCAAATTGTACGAATATGTATTCAGAACTGTAAATGTAGAGCAGAGGTTCCCAAACTTTTTTGTGTCATAGACCCTTTGCCATGTTTTCCCGTGTTGGGTAGACCCCCTACTTACCTGATATTGATTTCTTATAAATTTCTAACTGTAGTGAAGTTTAGTGGTAAAAACTTTATATAAAAATACATGTTTATTTATATATTTATCAATTGCTTTTGATTTAAACCACTTAAATAAAATTTTGTATCTTTTATGTAAAATATATGTAACATAAAATAAACTATAAATAAAATAACACAAGCAATAAGTAAATATTTTTAATGAGAAGGATGAACCTGATGCGTTAACAATAAATTATCAACATTTGGCGTCAATTTTGTGAGGGTTAATCTCAAATCTCCTCGGTTAATGATGTCTAGTCTGTTTCTTTTTTTCGTTAGGAGATTAGTAACAGCGCTAAACCCCCTTTCAACTAAGTATGACGATGGAAAGGAAATTAAAAATTTTCTTGCTATATTCCATAATGCAGGATATGCAACGGGTATGTTGTTTTGCAGCCAGAATTGCTGATATCCGTTTTTAAACTGAACCTTTAGTTCTTCGTCTGTACTTAGTTCAGTCAGCTCCTCTTGTATAACGACATTCGTTTCTTCTATGTCACCATATGGATTAATTATCCACGGTGGTATTATCATAGTTAAAATATCCTCGAACCTAGCTTCAAAATCTGAATAGAGGGCATTTAGATGTTGGACGTAAGTTGAAGCGTCGTCTTCGTGGCAGCTTGTCTGAGACAAATTGGGGAACTGAGAAAATTCGCCCCGTCCAATGTTTTGCTTCATTAGTTTAATTCTGGCAAGAAAAGCTGATAAGATAGACTTGGTTTTTATTAAATTTAAACTGTCGCCTTGTAATTGCAAATTAACCATATTAAATTTTGCAAACAAATCTGTTAAGTAGGCGATGTCTGTTCTCCTTTTTATTAAATTTTCTTTTAAAATTTTATCTTTTGTATCCAGGAATTCTAAAATTGTCTCAAAAAGTTCAAAAAATCTTGTCAAATATAAGCCTTTCGACAGCCAACGTACTTCAGTGTGAAGGAGTAATTGATAAAAGTCTTCGTCATTTTCTTCACACAACTTCGCAAATAACCGTGTATTCAACGCGTTGCTCCGAATTCGATTTACTGCTTCAATAACTAAATACAGTGATTCATGCAACTTAACACTCAATTTTTTAGCAACTAAATGTTGTCGATGGATGACGCAATGTATTGCTAACACCCCCGACACATTTTGTTTTAAATAACTTATGAATCCACATAAAGGAATTGCTTTTTCAATGAAGTAATCTTTCAAAACATTAAATATTGTCTCGCCTTTAGTGTCGGTTTTTAAAGTTTTTGCGAATAGCAGTTCTTCATGGATCTCTTGATTCATAATAAAACGAACATATGCCAATAATAATGCTTCATTATTGGGCAAAGTTGACTCGTCCAGCTGTATAGAGAAATAAGTTGTTTGTAAATAATTACATAAAAAGTTTTCAATATCAGAACTCATTTCATAAATACGTCTTTCAACAGTATTGTTGCTTAAGGGAATTCTTTTAATTATATCAGAAACAGGTTTGTGTAGAACAGTTTTTAAAACCTCTTCAATGGCTGGCAAAATCAAATTCTCTCCGATAGTATGAGGTTTCCCGGATTTTGCTATAAGGAACGAAATATTGTAAGACGCCCGCAAACCATCATCATTTCTTTGTGACGTAGAAGCGAACATGCTGTCCAGGTTAAGTCTCTTTTTAAGTTCGTCTTTAAGTGATTGAAAGTATTTTAAATCTTTGTCTATTTTATCTGGGTGGCATCTTCTCAGATGATCTTGCAATTTGGATGGTTTCATAGCGTCATTGCCTAAAACTTTGTTGCATAAAAGGCACATCGGCGATTGTCTGTCCTGTAATGATGGAATAAAGCCAAATTTCAAGTATTCAACACTGTACTGTCTGCATTTCTTTTCTTTTTTTTTTTCGGACATGGCACCAGTCATCTATGGGCAAAAAAAAATTTAAAAAAGAAAGAAAATTCAGCAGCTGGATATTGCGAATATTTTTATTTTTCCAAAACATTCCATAATTCGTACATTTTCTTACAGCAATTAGTTCGAATTACGGACATTGCACTGTAACAATAATGCCGATTGCTAAAACTTCCAAAAAAAATTATAAAAAAGTACTTGTGTAATTTTGCATGCTTGAATATTAAACTACTAATAACTAAATTTATAAATGGCGTAATTTATTAATCTTTGCTAACTACGAGTATAAAACTAAAAAAAATAAAAAGTAATATACTAACTTTTCTTCAGCACTCTCTAACAAAATAACGCCGATTCACTTTAATTTGTGTGATATATTATCTGTTCATATTTTTAAAAATATTTCTTAGCACTGTTCTTTTCAAGATTCAGAAGACGAATAAACGTATTTGTTTCACATTCGTATTATAGAGTGACGAATTGAACAGTTCAGTGTAAGGTAGCAAAGCTCTGTGACTGCAACTCCTAGGTTTTTACAAATTAAAAATGTATTGCGACCACAAAGGAATTACCAACATCCTACAACTTACACTTTTGTAAACATATAAAATAAATTTTTTACTTCATAGGTACTTTTATGAATAATGTATATGTTTTGATATTAAAAGATAGTATGATGTAAGTAAATAGGTACTATCAGTGTATGCGTTGAGATCAAAAATCGTGGACCCCCATTTTCATTTCATGGACCCCCAAATTTTTTTTTCGCTGACGTAGACCCCTTGCAGGTTGTCATAGACCACTTTGGGAAACACTGATGTAGAGTATAACAGTACTTTAATTTCTTGAATAGATTTGCAACACAAGCCGACTGAATACAGTCATCATTCAAACTATACCTGATAAAAGAATTTTCAGAAATCTAAAGATAAAGGAAGTCCAGGACATTTGAACACTTTTTAATCAGATGTTAATTCTTTGTACATAATGTAAAAAAATATTAAAAAAAAAAAAAAAAAAAAAAAAAGTAAAAAAAAAAAACGCTTGATTGTATCAAACTACAGCACAAGATGTTTCTGATTTTCTAGGTTTGAAACTATAGTAGGCTTTCAAGGCTTGACAAAGTATTGTATCAATTTGTGGGGCTTGAATCTTTCCTCCTCCACAGGAGATTTTAAATAGATGAAAGGAAACTTGATGATATCCATCAAAATGATGAAAAATGAATAAAATTGAAATTTCAAAAATCAGATATTTCAAAAGATGCAATTTTAAACTTGCACACAATTATGATACATTTTTCAGGGAGTTTGTGATCATTTTGAAGCTATTTTAATGTTCCTGCTTTGATTTATTTTTATATTGCAATGTTTCATGTAAACAATAAAAAATTTTAAAGAATCACTTTTATTTATATCAATCTAAATTTATTTCTAGATGACTTTCGTTATTATCTCAAAAACTGGTAATAACGAAATTGTAAATTGTAAAAAATGTAAAGAAAAATGGGTGGTAACAACTTCACTTGCTTAAAACTGTAAAACTACAAAATAAAATTTATACTTCAGATTACTTAAAATGAGACTCTATAATTGATTATTACAAAATTGTAGCAGGCTTTTATATGCTCTAAATCATTAACACATTTAAAGGAAAATAAAATTGTAAACATATTTTGAATTAAACTATTCATTTTGTCTGGGATTATTAAAGCATAATTAATTGTTTTTTTAAATTTATTTATCATTCGAAGAGTTAACAAACTTTTAATTGATCACACACAACCAATGACAAAGACAATAACATTTTCTTAGTAACATAAAATTTAGTCTCTGTTCAAGTTTCTTATTGGAGCTATTTCGAGTTTGCAAAAACATAACAAAAGAAGGATAAAATGTAACATACAACAACTAATGAAATTTGGAACTACAATACATTCAATAAAAAATAATTAAGGTATAATTTTACATATACCTTATAATTTAAAGAAACAATAAGCAAACGAAAAAATATTTTTATGTTTCATTTCAAGCTTATCAAAACATATTTTTCTTGATGGAAAACAAATGCTTGCATTGAATACAGTGTAACATTGCGGATGAGCAGGATGTGCAAGAAAAAGAACACTTGGGAAAGACAATTACCAAAAAGGAACAAATCTTTTTAAAAATAGAAATGATTTTAGTCTGTTGAAACTCCCCAACAGCAGTGTTACCATCTCAGAAACCAGACTATTAGATACAATTTACAACAAGTATTTCACATTTATTTTTTTAAAAAAAAATACTAACGACAATCTGAGGAATGCAAACAAATATTATCAGTAATATAAGTTATACTGTAAAATCTCGAACTTAATTTACAATGTATCGGATTTCACGAAACAACTATATTAATTGCATTAGTATGAGAAAATTTAAGCATTGACAATTTTTTTTAATATTAAAACCACGGATCACAACAATGGATTCTATACTGATAACAAAGGAACAAAATAAAGAAATAAATTCACTTACCTTATATGGTTGTGGTTCAAAAGACACTGATGGCAAAGTAGGTATTTTTGTAGGATTACTGTAAAATCTAAAAACTTGAAAGAACAATAACTACATTATTTTTGAACTTGTATAAGATGCATGAATAAATACACTATAATACATCATCACAACAAGTATGGATTGAAATACACACATTCAAAAAATGATAATTTGGAATGTTATCAGAAAATATGAATAAACTGTTTACTTTTAAGTGAGAGAATAAGAAAATTTAGGATACTAAATTATTTTTCAGTGAAACTATTACAAATAAAAGTTGAATCATTACATACATTATATATATATATATATATATATATATATATATATATATATATATATATATATATATATATATATATATATATATATATATATATATATATATTGTTTTAAATTAAAAGTCAATACTTGATATGCAATTCTTTGGTTGCAATTACCATATTCAAACACCTCGACATCACTTTAACTAAATATTTTGTCACAAATGGAGATTAGGTGTTTCATGCTTTCTCTAAAGCTTCTTTCAAACTTAATTTGATACTTATTGAGCATTTTTCTTATTTGTGCGAACAACTAGTTCCCTCTTCACAAATGAATTCTCTCATTTTAGGTACCATGAAAGAAAATTTGCTTGCAGTATTAATTTTGTAATTTTTTTTAAAAAATTCTGTATTCACTCTTTAAATATTTTATTTTTGCATATTACGTACTATCTTGTGAGAATTGTTATCTTATAAAATTTGTTATTCGACTTGTTTCATTTCATTAACTTGAAAATTCCAATTTCACTGTGTTTTAATATTTTTCTCCGTCAAATGTATATATACACACATACATGCATGCATATACATACACACACACATATATATACACATACATGCATGCAGATACATACACTCTCATATAAATTTGTGCAAAAATATATAATTGTCAGAATAAAACGAAATTTTACATACGTAAGTACAACGTTGATTGGAAAATCAAAGTAAAATGATCATTTATTGTAGGAAAAATTATAAATGAATGAAGGTTTTAGTACCCTGTTGGGCTACCTCTAGCATTAATGCATGATGTGATTCGGGCATTGAGACATACAAGTACCGTATGATGTCCTGCGACATCTCGTTCCGCAGTTGCTGTAAAAGCACCTTTAATTCGACCAAACTCGTAGGCTGTCCAACTTGCCGTCCTAAATGATCCCAGATATTCTCGATCGGTGATAAATCTGGGAATCGAAAAGGCCAGGGAATGGTGGAAATGTAGCGGAGACAGTCCTGTGAAACATTTGCTGTGTGTGGGCAAGCATTATCCTTTTGAAAAAAGGCTCCTGGGAGCCCTGCTACGAGTGACAATACATGTGGTTGAAGAATGTCAAAACGTACCTCTGGGCTGTCATGGTGCCATGGATCAATATTAGGGGTAACTATGTGTCGTATGCTATGACACCCCATACTATCACACCAGTTGTGTGATGTGCGGTGTGCCGCTGTACAGAGAAGACAGGATTGAGATGTTCACCACGGGGTCTTCACATACATACACGATTGTCATCACTACCCAAATTGAATCTGGATTCGACGCTAAAGACGACATGATTCCATTCTGTTGTGTGTGTATCCCAGTCTCTTCCAACACCACACCACCCAAACGGAAACGTCGGTGAATGGGTGTCAATGCCAATCATAGTACACGCAATGGGCTCCGAGACAGCAACTGTCCTTCTGCCAGGCGCCTTGCGATGGTACGGACTGACACAGAGGTAAGTAGTGAAGGTGCTGCCTGTGTATGGTTGGTGGACAACGTGAAAATGGGCGCTATGCATGCGTGTCTTATGATGTGACGGTCTTCTCGACTACTGGTCTGTCGAGGGTGGTCTGAGCCTGGTTACCGTATAACAAACCTCTCTCTTGTCAACCGGTCTCAACACCTCTTCTTCACAGTAAAGTCAGAATGCCAAATGCAACGAGCTAACCACCCGGTTTACATCACCCCTAAGATTCTTCTCTCTCGAAATCTGACAGCTGCTCATATTGTCTCCGATGGCGGCGTAATGGCATCTCTAGTTAAAAAGCGTCCTCTGTAACAGATTAAATACACGCAAACAACATCTGTTTACTTCTTTTACAATTCAAGGAGAACGAAGTTTAAAATTCTCAGGTGGCATTACGCAACGCGCAATCACACTGCATTTATAATCATTTACATATCTGCCTGACATGTACCTTCATGCCAAATTTCGTAACAATCCCACTCTTACTTCGTAGTTAAGATTATTGACAGAGTGCTTAGCCTTGTTGGTCTTCAAACTCTCATCTGAATTAAACTTGATAACTTCCAAGTGCCCATGACAATTCGATGGATGCTTAGGATACAGAAAATAAGTGACTAATGATAAAGAATTATTGAATTGAATTTAAAATTATTGAATTTAAATTTTATTGAGTTAAGAATTCATGGAATTTAATTTAAAATTTAAATGATGTGAAAATTTAAAAGTTTCTTAAGTATTGTGATAGAAGAGCGTAGCGAAAGCGAGTTTACATGGTATGGGACATATTTCGAGAGACCAAGGGTGCATGGCGATTGTCCAATCAGGAAGCAGGAGCTCAGTTAGGATTCTTGAGTGATGCAAAGGTAGCTTCACGGCTTTCTCAAAATTTTAGCGTATGATGAAAATTAACATTTACTGGTAGATGGGATCTGTTGAGGTACTAATCCTTTAACTCTATTAGTGTAGGCTCTTTTGTATGACTTAATTTCTTGTAGGGATTAGATTCGAGTTATTTATTATAGTGTTGAGAAATTTAGTAGAAATGTTATTGATGTAGTGTTGGGTTTTGGGGATTTTAAGGGAATCTCTGATATCTTCATTTCTTACGAACATCTGGTTCGTGCAATCATTCTTATAATACTATTTTGTAGGATTTCTAATTTATTGAGATTAGCCTGAGTGGTTTGCTTCCAAACTGGGCAAGCGTAAGTTATGATAGGGTGCAAATACTGTGTATAGATAAGTATCTTATATTTTAAAGATAACGTAGAATTCCGACGAATTAGGGGGATAAGTTTTTCCGCGGCAGATCGGAATTTTTCTTGAATGTGTGCTGTACAATGTTGAGACGTCTGTCAAGTATTACTGCAAGATATTTGGCTGACTGAGACCAGGGAATTTGTTTGTTATCAATGTAAATAGGTGGTGAGAGGGTTTAAAGAGTTTTTGCGAAGAGGACGGCCTCCGTTTTAGAAACATTCAAGGCAATTTTTCATTTGGAGAACCCTTCTTCTAGGTAAGTGATTTGTCTGTTAATGTGATGACCAATAACCTTTGGATGTTTGTGCTCAGCAAGTATCACTGGGTCATCTGCGTACATGCAGATAATTGTGTTGTGCTTTGGTATATCATTCACGAAAATTTGGGGGGAAAGCTGGCCCAAGATGCGATCCTTGCGGAATTCCCGCATTAATTATTCTTAACGAGGAAAATTCGTTATTAACTTTTACAACAAAATTTCTGTTTTTAAGGTAGGAGCTGATTATGATGATTAGGTTGGTTGAGGGGTTCTATATTTAATTAATTTGTAAATAAGACCCATATGTCATACTCGATCAAATGCTTTTTGGATGTTGAGGAAAACCACTCCGGCTCGCTCTCCATTCCTGAAGCCAGTTCTGATAAATTCAGAAACTCTATGAAGTTGATGAGTAGTGGGCAGTTGCGGCATAAAACCGTGTTGTTCAGGGATGATTATTTGGTTCTTATATAAATGTTCAGTCAGTCTATGAAGGATTATTTTCTCAGCTAGTTTTCCGAGAATCGGAAACAGAGAGAATGGGCGGTAGTTTTCAGCATTGGTTGGGTCTTTACCTGGCTTCAAAATAGAAATTACCGATGGCATTTTCCACAGACTTGGGAGGTGACCGAGCAGCAGCATATGGTTGATTATGTTATTTATTTGGAGAATAGAGAGGAGAGTAGGGAGGGGGAAGTTTTTAATCATTTTATTAGTTATATCATCTTTGCTAGGTGATTTGTTAATGCTGGTATTTATGTATTTAATGATTTTTGATGGTTGGCAGGGGGATGGGAGAGGAGTGGTGTTTTTAAAATTATTTTCTTTGGAAAAATATCCGTGAACGATATGTGTGATTGTCCTGTCATGTGTTGGTGTATGGATGTTATTGAGCTGGAACTGATTCTGAAGAGAGTCAGCCAGTATCTTTGATTTGTCTTTGTCATTCAAAGCGATGCTTATGGGGCCGGTTAGAGCAGAGATTTTAGAGCTTTTCTTTCCTAACTCTTTTGCAACTCTACAGAGGGAGCCGCTTTCGGAGTCAAGTGAGGAAAGCGTTGATTTCCATGTGTTAGCTGTATCATTCTTGATTTTGTTTCTGATAATTTTGTTTAGCTGTTTGTCAGCAGGATTTTTAGGGAACTGCCAGGTTTTTCTGGCTCTGTTTCTGTACTTAATAAGATTTCTTCTGATTTCCCTGATGTGTTCGTTATGGTTTGGAGGCGTCATTGTGTGCGTTTCGGATGTTGTTTGTGATGTGGGCGACATGCTCTTCTAGTTCTTCTTTACTCTTATTGTTTGGGAGAGAGAATTGGTTGTTTCTGAGGTTTTGGCTAAATTTACACCAATATGTGGAGAGTTTAGTCTCGGCTCCTTCGAGTTGATCTGTCATATTGATTTCAATTAGGACTGTATTATGGTCAGAAGAGAGTTCTAGGAGGTAGGTGAGATTAGTTGACCAATAGCAGCCGCTCGTTAACATAAGGTCGACAGTCGACTGCGATGAGTGGCCGAACCGGGTAGGAGTGGGCGGAGTCAGGATTTCTATGTCATGAAGATCGGCAAATTCTTGAAGTTTAATTCCTCTGACATTGTAAACATAGTCCCACCGGGTATGTTTTGCATTAAGGTCCCCGTAGATAATGGAAGGAGTTCCTATGAGTAGGATCTTTTCCATGACTGGTGGGAGTAAAGGTGGTCTGGATGTGGGGGTAATATAAATAGAGGTGATAAAAATCGGACTTCCACGGGAAGGAGTGAGAGCAACAATTGTCGCTTCAGTCACTTCATGTTGGGGAGTAGAGATATTGTAATGATGAATATTTTATTTGATTAGAATTGCAGTGCCGCCGTGTATATGGTTGATTCTGTCAGATGTAACTCTATCATTTCTATATGTTGTGTAGTTGGTTATGTTGAAATCGTGTGTTAGTCTCAGTTGTGTTTCTTGTAATAAGATTAAATCGACTTATGTCGAGTTAATCTTATTACAAGAAGCTTGTCTATGAAATCCCGTTGTCTATGAATCCCCGTTACTTGACAATACGGGATCTTACACTATCTACATTCCAGGTGACTATTTTCAGGCCAAGAGGATTGAATTTTGGTGCCTAGAAGTGGGTGGCAATACCCTGTGGAAAAATATTTAACTTATCTATTTTGTCTGGGGTTTTGTCATTCTTTCACAAGCCTGGGAACAATTGGAAGAAGCTTTTGAGCTCCTTAATGGCGTCAAACATAGTGAGGTTATTATTTGAGCCGCTCAGAAGCCAATGTGGTTAAGTCCAAAACACAAAAATTGAGAAAATTAATGTTTTTTGATATATTAGTTTTTAAAATTCTTGGTTTATGAATTTAATTAGAAAAGTGTATAAAGTCTTTTTTACAGGTGTAAACTCTGCAAAAAAATAAGATATGTACAGGATGTGTAAATAAAAACGTAAGTATTTATTGAAATAATGGCAGCATCTTAAAAATTTTAGGACTTATACCTTTTGGCAGCTGAAAAAGATAAGAAATTTATGTAAAAATAATAAAATAACATTTATTACAGTTACTATGAATTTCTTGTTTTTCAGTGTTACCAACAAATATCGAAAGAAGAAGAATTCAATTTTTATTTCAAAGTTTATGTAAAAAAAATATTGATAAAAGGTGGACTTATTCACAATGGCTTCTGAAATTATTATACAATATATTCAGAAGTTATTAAAAAAAAGGGCTGTCTAACCTAGAAAAAAGTAACCAACGAGTAAATCCTTTAATAACTAAGAAGATTATTATTTATTTCCTCAAAATTTCCAAAAATCAGAAAATATCAAAAAATGGACTTAATCGCATTGGCTTCTGAGCGACTCATTTGATTCAGTGCTATTTTTGCAGTCAGATTTTTTATTGTTTCTTGGCCTTTTTTCCGTTGCTTCAGCTATTCCCGAGGTTCCATCAAGAGGCGCCCTCTGCTGTGGCTGATTTGGTTTAACTGCTTGAGCGTAATAAGTGCCAGATCTAACTTCGTTGTATTGTTGTTATTATTGTTTCAGCTGGTTGTTTTCATGGTTTCTTTCCCCTTCCCAAATTTGGGAAAAGAGGGGCGGCCTTCCCATGAGGCGACGAGGCCAAAATTGTTACAGTTAATGCATTTGGGGTTGTCTTGCTTTTTCTTAAAATCACATTCGGGCGTACTGTAGTTTTCACCACATTTTAAACATCTTGTTTTCATTTCACGATTTGTGGAGGAGTGTTGAAAATAATTGCAATTGCAGCATTGCGTCACTCCTCGCTTTCGCTTGAAGTCGTCAATGACTACTTGCATGTGTAACACTTGTTTCGCCGTAAATATATCTGTTGCGTTTTCAGTTTTTTTTTTTTTTTTTTTTTTTATCTCTATGGGGACGAGATGTTGCTGCTACCTTCCTTTCCCATAACATCCAATCAGAAGGTGTAGGCTATAC
>BMAW01026406.1:84116-120386 GCA_019974015.1 Nephila pilipes
CCGCAGACAAAAATGACGTCACAAGATGACGTAGGCAGTCGCCACATCTCTACTATGTATTAAGATTGGGTGGGGTCGCTTTGTTTTAAAGCGCGCAACTTTCTCTACAATGACTCCCTGGTTAATTAGTGACTGTTTGATTTCATCGACGTTTGTTATTGCCGGTAGGCCTTTTAAAACGATTTTTTGAGGCCGCAAATTTTGCGGTTGTGTGACGTAGAATTTCGCTTTCTGTTCGCGGAGGTATCTTGTTATTTTCATGTGTTCATCCGTGGAATCAGGGAAGATTTTGATATAATTGCCTGCTAAATTTATTTATGGCTGCTGCTTTTAAATCCCCCACAAAAACGGCAAAACAATCCATATTAAATACGAATAATACCATCGTAGAAACAGTAAACAAACTTAACACACTCCGAATCAAAACCAGGTTGATGTTGCGGAGGCTATTCCCACACCCTCGGTTGCTGAGAAGTGAGTGAATGTAAAGTTTATTGGCGCAAGAGCCAGATATGGCTATGCTGAGCCAAACAAGATTAATCTGTGGTCTAGACGTCGGTTGCTGAGAAGATACAACCAATCATGCTTCGGATGACCAATGACTATATCTTAGTCCTTCAACAAATTCACTCTTACTTCAAGGTGCCAAATTTTTATGGCAATGTGTGTGTAAAACAAATTAAACTTAGAGTCAACTAACTCCTCATATAAACAAACTATTATCAATAAATCCAATGTTGATGTATAAAAATAAGAATGTTTAATTTTTTTTAAAAAAATTAACATATTATGAAGCCAAAATAAAATTTGAAATATTTTTAATATGAAGAAATTGCCACATAACTGAGTTATAGAATCATTTTAATTGAAAATAAAAAGTAAAACTTTAATTTCATTCATTGCAAGAAATATTCATTCACTATATTTTCTTTTCCACTGTAAAAGAAATATTTATTTAAACCTAAAACTATTCTCATCAGTAACATCTTTCATTTTTATTAAAAGTTCCTTTTGATTCTTTTGTAATATACTTTTTAGGACACACAATTATATATTTATCATCAAATCATTTTAGTTAAATTTTTATATTCACAACAATATTTTCTAGAAATTCCAGATACTATCATTATTAAACATAGTCATATCAATACAATAATATATACAAAAATTTTAAAAATCATTCTATAAAGTTACAGCTTTTTAAAAACTAACCAAAAAAATGTTCAAAATAATCAAAATGAAATTGTATTACATTTGTAATTTTAAGCAAAATACCTAGAAATATGACAAATATTTCATTTGAAATATAATAAATGCTTCCCAAAATGTGATTTTTTGAAGCTTTATTAGTTTTTCATGGAAACTCTTAACAAGATTACAATATTGAATTATAACCATAAATTTGCTTGAAAATTACAAGTAATATATTTTTACTTAATATATTCACAAGCACAAAATAGTTAATTATTAATTCTATGTTTCAAATCCAAAGTTATGCCTTTGAAAGAAGAGATAACAATACATGGCAAAAAAAATTGCAAATCATATGAGGAAATCAATGTGGAAAAAATAAAAGACAAAAACTTTTATGAATAAGTATATTTTATTATAGTAATGTGGTCAAATAGACTGCTTGTAAAGATGCTGCCTGTAAGATAAATCTAACTCCAGTTGTTGAATTTCACTAAGCTTCAGTTTAATTAAATTCTTTTCTGCCTCATTAATATTACTAAATCA
Organism: Nephila pilipes; assembly: GCA_019974015.1. Classification (NCBI taxonomy): domain Eukaryota; kingdom Metazoa; phylum Arthropoda; class Arachnida; order Araneae; family Nephilidae; genus Nephila; species Nephila pilipes. Next base: position 85,854 of record BMAW01026406.1, read on the forward strand.
GTTTGCAGACAAATCAAATATTATTATTATTATTTTGGAATAAAAAAAAGATTGCATTAATTTTTCTTAGGGAATTAAGTCTGTTTTTTTATTACTAAAATTTTTTTTTCAAAAAAAAAAATCTCTGAAAATTAGAATTCTCTGGAAAAAATAAAAATACAGAGTTTAAAATATTACATGTGTAATATTCATATTTTCAAAATAATATTTACTTTGCAAACAGGCAGAAATCAAAGTATATCATTGCAGCAGTCAATACAAATTTTTCATGTACATTCAAGGTACACTGGATATTGGCATACCACACATTTATAAGCTGTTTTCAGTTTTCCTTCACCTTGATAAAAATTCTTTGGACTGTCATCAATATCCATGCCTAGAACTCTTCGAATATCCATTCTGAATTGTCACTACTAATTGTCTGATATAATTTTTTGATTCATATGTGCTGTTTGTTGCCTGTCTAATTTTAGCATAAATTACCTTCAGTCCATACTTGGACTGATATAAAACAGATGCATTTACAGACCAAACATTAAGAATTCTATAAAATATCATATTAGTTCCATGATGCCTTCAGTGGCTGCATTAATATATTGAACACTTTTTCGCACAATTCAAACATGCCATCTTTAATAAAGTTATATGTTGTTATGATTTCTAATAAACCAGCTGAATTATCAGTTGCATTTGTATAGTGCTTGAATGATTTTAAGAGAAAATTTTCTTCCCTTTTTTAGTACATAAGAAAGAAGCGCCACAACTTTTCTATCAAAAATTTCCGGATCTGACCAACTAATCACCATAAACCCTATTTCATTTTGAATGAAGTAAACAAGAGTTTTCTTCTTTTGTACAAAAGCCATTAAAACTAAGATCATTTAAGTAAGTCGCATGAAATCAGAATAATGGTATCAACATAAATTCTCAATCTCTCAAATAATCCTGTAACTGTTGTTGCTCAATATACTTGACCGTGAATCTAGAAACAACAGATTTTAAACGTCGTTTTAGTGATGATCCTTGGTAACTGACCTTGTATGTCAGCACGTAAGTGATTGTACGTTTAAGGCACATGAACCAAATCTAGCGATGTAGCCCAAAGCATTTGTTAATAACTACATAAGTTTTTTTAACTGAACAAAAAGGTTAAGATAAAACATACAAATTAATAAAAACAATAGTAAAATTTTCGAAATCTTAAATATGATTTTAAAATCCAATTCTGGTATAATAATGCAAACAAGTCATGGAGATGCAATCTGGAAAACCCTCCATACAAAGGCACTGAGAAAGACAAGGCTCACACACTTACAATTTTAAGAGCTGTAAATGCATATTAAAAAATTGTTGGGTCCGAGAGACAGCACAAAAGTAGTTAAAGGTGGTGAAAATGCTGCTTAGCCCATGCCCTTCAAGTGACTTTAAAAATCACACCAATCACGTAAAAACCACAGAGTGCTAAATGAAAAAATTTTCAGTGTCCTGTTTAGCCTCCGCATTCGATAAATGTTTTGAAAATTTCATAATCATCATTTTTACAAATTTAAATTTATTCACTTCTACAAGTAATAAAATAGATGCAAGACCTGTAATTGCTTTTATCTCACATTCTAGCAATTCAAACTATATTCATGCTGTAACACCTACGTAATCCCATAAAATTAATCCATCCATTGATTAAATCATATAAAAATAAATTATAAAAATGTTCTCTAGCCCCCTTACAAGAATGAAAAGCATGATAGGATTTTAAAATGAGTATGAGTTTTAATAATTATGCTAATTGATGTTTTGATTGTAATATTGTCCAAGATCTCTTAAAATTCCATTTATAGCTCTTATTAAATTAAGCTTAACAAAATTCACAATCAATATATATATACACTCACACACTTTATTAAAAGAAACTTCTCAGAAACCAAAACAAGAAGTACTTAACTTTAGTAATAAAACAGAATATTTTGCTATAAAATGGCATATTAGAACTCCGCAAAGCACTCAACGAAAATACAAAAAAGTTCGATTATCCTGTTTTGCAGGTAGATTCAATAAATGTTTTAAGAACTTAATCATTATCGTTTTCACAAATTTAAGTGTCTCTACTTTCACAAATATTCCATGTCCTCAAAGTTTCTAGCAATTATCAAACACATTAAGTAAATCTCTCTTTCTTAAAGACTTCCTTTCTACTAGTAAAGCAATTCATATGAGAAAACATGTAAAAAAATGCATATTGAATTTAGTCCCTCACATCATTATCTTAGCCAGCAAAAGTTACAAAACTACTCCAGACGCAAAAGCAAAATAAACCTCTGATTGGTCAAAAAAAATTCTACAAAATCTGATCATGCACTACCCCCAAACCAATAACAGACACTCAACTAATACTATGCAACTAAAAAGTTCAGAGTTGCCAAGTATAACACTTATGCTTAAATAGAAAAACAATTTTACGAGGCAATTAAATTCATACAAATATTTCCTACACCAAGAGTGTGGACTAAGCCCCATTCCAACCATTAAATGTAAATTCAACACAAGCATAAAAATTTTTATGAGTTTTTTATATGACAAATTAGTTAACTGAAAATTATGTAGAATTAAAAAACTACATATCACTAAAAACAATCCTTTTTATTACATTTGCACAAAAAAATTTTAAATACTAATTACAAATATCAAACTTGATTGTGTGACCACTGTCACTATAGGATTCAAAATCAACAATATATAATATATATATATATATATATATATATATATGCTTTCACCCCAATCTTTAATCTTAATTCATTGTTCATAAAATATGATACATTCTCAATTGTGTTTTATTACACACACATCTGTATTAAATAATCACACATTGTACATCCTTTTCAATAATTTCATAAATAATTTTAAAATAAGCATTTAAATTTCCTCGTTTATTATAGCATTGAATGTTTTTTTGACCTATTCCAGTGATTCCTAAACGTTTTCAACTCATAGTGTCCTTTTTGAACTAAGGTTTCCCCTGGTGTCCAACCTTTTTGTAAAAAAAAGTACGATTAATAATAAGAAAGAGACAAAAATATGAGATTCCTCAGTATATTGTGAAGATGCTGCATCACAATCCACTTTGTGAACCACAGATCTATTCAATGGCCAGACAGTGATAGAGTTTTTGTTTAAATTTTAACCCTTTTTTAAATACCTATAGATTACTTTCAGTAATAAATAAATAAAAAAAAAAGATTTACCTTCTTAGGACAATGCAAAATGCACTTTAAAAAATTTTCATGAAAATTAATAAATTTTCAGTAAGGAAAAAAATTTGTTTTTGAATACAAACATGCACAAAATGAAACAAATATTAAGTGCATTTTAATAATATATATCATATAGTTTGATATATATATAACTACCAGGGCAGAAAATACTCATTTATGATCATAATACCTAAATAGGTTAAACATTTTTATTAACATTAACTTTAAAAAGAATAAAATATAATTATTTATTTGAATTTCAACAACACACAATACATTCTTAGTAATGTTAAATAAAAGGGTCATTCAATAAGTCCTTAGTAATGTTAAATAAAAGGGTCATTCAATAAGTCCTTAGAAATTCCAATAGATGATGTTCATAGCATCGAAAATTATTTGCTTTTCAAAAGCATCATGACAAGCTAGACAGGTATCTAAGCCTCAGTTACTCATATTTATGAGCATAACACCTTTCGCATCTAAAAAAGTCTTTGTCATAACTTTTCCAGCTGATGAGACAATCTTCAACTATTTTGGAAAAGATTCACTGGAAGCAACCCAACGTTTTGATTTTTTTTTATTTTTGATGCATAGTTACGAATCCAGGTCACAAGGTGACAATTTGATGCAAAATTATGTCAACAACTCAATGTGATGGCAATCAAATTTTGATTTGGCAATAAATGACAACCAAATAAAAACGTAACTTCAAATAAAAACGTAACTTATGAATCAATGTCATTTATCTACCATTCCATTTAATAGATGGCTGCATTTAATGGTAACAACAATTTACCTTAATGATACCATCTGTCTTCAAATACAAGTATTTTTTTAACCTCTCATACTTAAATTTATAAAATCCTTGGTGAAAAAAAGAGAAAATACACTAATTATAGAAGGGGTAATACTAATTGAAATGTCTACTATTAATTATGAATAATTTAATAAAATTATGATATATGTATCAGCCATAGATTAAAAAAAAATTTGTTATTAATATATATTCAGATGCAATTGTTCAGCTTTAATAAAAATTTTGGTTTTTTTTCAATTATTTTTTATCAATATATTCATGTCAGTACATTTAACTGAATTCAAGCTTAAGAAATAAGAGATCAAAAACTGAGTTCACACACCCTTTATTTTTTTTAAAAAACATAATTAGTATCTTAGAGCATATGTTTTAGTTTGCAGTAAAACTTTTAAATTTCATTCATTTATGCTAACAAAATTTAAATAATTTTCTATTTATTTTAATCACTTCTTCGTGAATTGTTTTATTTTAAATAATATGCTCTTTAATAATTGTTTTCCAGTAAAATTTTACACTATTTTAATTTCCAATAACATATTTTCAATTACTTTAAAATCAACTGCTTTCGATTGGGCATGTTGCATTATTAAATGTTACAGCAATCATAGCTTTATTAATTTTACATCATAAATAATGCTTAGTTCTAGCAGAAAAATAAAATTTAAACCTCTAGCAAGATTTACAACATTTTTTTATAAAATGATTTCTCAATATATATATTTGTATTTTATTTTATTCGTGACAAAGAAAATAATTATAATTTATCAGCATTCAACTGAACTAAGTACATGATAAACATAACTATAGATGTAGAGTGTGATTTTTTTAAAATATAATTTCAGTTTTTTCATGAAATTCCTGAATCAGAATTCCTGAAAGTATATCTATATTTCTCGACGGAAAGAAATATAGATATGCTTTCGTTCACTGAATTTTATTAATTCAGCAGAATAACGCCCAAGAATGTAGTATCTATTTCATCGATATGCAGTTAATTATGATAATGGACGAATTTTAATCTTCAGATCAATTGAGGAAAACGTATATATATATTCAATTATGGGACCGACTGTAGTTTTTATGCTTCAGATTTTAGAGATTAAGAAATAAAATAGCAACAATATGAAGAATGAAATAGAATCATTGGCATACTTATAATTTTTGTAGAGTTCCACTGGTTACGCAACAAAATTTGTCGAATTTTATCCATCACTATCCAATTCTTGGAGCTCCTGTATCATCAATGATCTCTATTTTCTTTTTATTTAAGCAGTTGAAAAACATTTGTTTACATTCAGATACTCAGTCTTACATAATCGTCATTTTCATCCAATTAGAAGACAGACAGCAATGTTTACGCGTGCGTACTAGGCGAAAATATAAAAAGTTTCAGATTTGAATTAAGAAACCAGTAGATTGATTGTTTGATATTGAATGTGGAGCTGCGAAGGCTATTATCCTTTTTTTTTTTTTATTAAATCGTCACTTGACCGAGGTTCAAAATTATGAGGCCCGTCACCAATAGCCCTCGTGTTGCTTCTAGTGAGGCATTAATTAAACTAAACAACCTTTTTTAAATGTAGTTTTCCTCAAATCAATAAATATCAAAATATTTCCTCCTCAACAAAAAAAACCTCTAAACATTCTTTTATTCGACACTGCTTTCTCTAAGAGTTCTCTGAAGATGATGATGCATCAGGAATCTACTACTTAATTACTTTAATTTACTATAAAACTTTATTTTATATCCACTTGTTCATTCCAAAACATTTTGAGTGACCCGGATTACAAAGAAAAACGAACTGCGTATTACAATGTGAATGTATGTGGCCAATCTATGGACAATATTAGGGAAATTGATTGAGAGTTATTTTTGTAATGTAAATGAAACTGAATATCTATCGGATAAAAAGAACAGAGAGTTATTAGATTATGTTAGTTCATCTAAATTTGGAAAACAATGAGCGTTTCAACTGTTAATATGGAATTGATCGGATTTATTTCATAAGCAATTGTGTTTGTTTATGAACGTCGCATTAAGAAGCAACATGAGGACTATTGACGAAGGACCTCGAAATTTTGAATCTCGGTCATGTGACGAGGACGATACCTGAGCAGGCACTTACCTATCCAAACTTCCACATTACACCTATTAGAGGTAGTGAAGCCTCGACAAGATTTAATGTGCATCAGTCTCGCTACGCTGATGGGTCTTAAGGGGCATCATGGCTCCAACCCATTACTTGACGAAAACAACTCCGGTCGTGAGTCCACGACCATGACAGTTATGCTGCCACAGCTATTATTTTATAATCAAAGAAAATAATTTGAGTAAAGTCTGCTTTCGATGTAATGTGTTTGCTTTTAGACGCATCTGAATGAAAATTCATGGAATCTGTTCAATCAACTCATTAAATGAGCAAATTAATTATAGAGATTGGTAGATTTTTCTTTTATCGTAAGAAAGATTATTTTATTTTTTTTATATAATTTTATGTCATTTTTTAATATCATTTTTACCTCCCCGTAATGGTCCGGATAGACTCAAGTGTCTAATCCTCAGGAAGAGGAGAGTATTATTTTATAAGATTTCTTAGAATTTTCTTATTATTTTTAAATTACAATAGATTTTATATTATTTAAACTTTGTTTGATAATATGAAAGTGGAAGGAGAAGGAAGGGAAAGGTAGAAATAGTTCTTGTGTTGGTTGGGTGTACAGCAATGGACAGCAAACTAGTTCAAAAGAGGGAAGGAAGGAATGGCTACTGGGCAAGTAAACAGCGGTTAATTAGCTGAGTAGATAGTGATGGAGGTCTTAGAGTGAGATGTTTAACAGAGAAAGAGGCTATTGAAGGAGTGATAAAGGATTTAATTGAAAAGGTACGAGTTGGAATGCAAAGTGTCATGGGGGATTAGATGGAAATAATTATTGCATGATTGATAGGGTAGGGCATGGGTTCCATTACTGTGAGCAAAAATTAGCTGAGCCCTAATTAATGGATTAGTATGATTTGTTAGTCTATTATCGAATTTTCTAGAGAGATAGTTGATGTGCTTATTAATAGGAGGGATACTGAGATCCTTGCGTATGACAGAATTTCTGACCTACCAAGTGAGTTAGTAATCATGTGGAGGATTTTATTTTGAAGGACCTGAATTTTTCTTAACGTGAGTAGGTGCGGTATGGCCCCAAGTGGCGGAAACATAGAGTAGGATAGGGCGGATTCTTGTTTATAGAAAACTTTTAATTTGATTAGCAAGAGTTAGTACTGATTTTCTGCCAATTAAAGTTATATAGTATGGAATTTGTCCCAGCATTTGACTATTATTGATTGGATAAGAAGTTGAAGGATAGTTTGGAGTCCAGCAAAGCTCCTAGGTATTTGACCTCAAAGTCCCAAAGGATTTGATCATTAAATAAATTTGAGTTTTTTATTGGGAGAAGAGAGCGTGACTTTTTCATTATATGAGAGCTTTAGTGTTATTAGTGTTAGCAGCAATACTCCCGAATGTCATCTACTTTTCTATTTTTAGGTGATTTTGTAATTTATCTATTACGTTGACAGAATTTTTTCTTTGGGTGAGGAGTACTGTGTCATCTGCAAATAAACAGAGGCTATTGTAGGGATTTTGAAGGAAGTCATATCTGTACAAATTATAACAAATTGGGGAAATTACAGACCCTTTAGGTTGACCGGCTTATATATATAGAATTTTGTAGAAAAGTTATTATTGAATTAAACTTGAAATGCTCTATTTTTAGGTAGTTATTTAAGATGAATAATTTTGTAGGGGGGGGATTTAATTTGATTAGTTTGAAGATCAATTCATCGTGCCAGAGGTGGTCGAAAGCTTTTTGTATGTTGAGGAAGATTCCTCCAGACTTTTTTGGAATTAAATACTTCAGTAATGGCATTCACAACCCGAAGTGGTTGATGGACAGTGCTGTGGTTAGTACGGAAGCCGAATTGTGAATCTTGAAGAATATTATTAGTGGAAACATGAATGAGTATTATGGTTAATAAGATTCTTTCAGGTTTCTTAAATAGTATTTAGTATGCTGATAAGTCTATAGTTGGAGGGAATGGAGCGGCTTAGGCCGAGTTTGGGGAAGAAAATTATTGTTGCATGTTTCCATTTTTGTGGAAAATGAGCAAACATGAGACATTTATCAAAAATTTTAGTGAGGTGAGTAAGTGCATTTGGGAAAAGAATTTAAAGGCTTGATTGTGAAATCCATCCTTTTCGGGGACTTTCTTTTTGTTTAATTTTTTACTTATGGTAGCTATTTGAGAGGGGGAGGGGAGAAATTAAAATTGGTATGGGCTTCTAGATAATTATGTACAATTGATTATGTTTTTTCAATATGATCATCATCACATGAGCCATTTTCATTGAAAGTGGTGTAAGTGTATTTTATTTTGTATGGAGATATTTAAGGTCTTACACTTTAATAATTTGAAAAATATGGATATATGTTATCACACTAGTTTTGTATTTCTTAAATAAAAATTGATTTAAATTTATAATGTAATCCTTTTTTAAATCTGATTAACAAAAATTTATACTTTTAATGACTTACACCACTCTCAAAGTCAGCAAAAAGTAAAAATCTTACATTTACAAAATATTAACTATGAGATCTCAATTGAAACAAACCAATTTCATTTCACGAAATTTTTATTATGGTTATCTTACGCATGGTTATCTGAACTCAACATGGGTTGTATAATTCTCTTTCTTTTAAAACACTTATTTAAATAACAATTATTTTCATCAGAATTGCTTTCAGTATCTGATTTTAGGATTCTGTTTTTGGTTAAATTCATTGGGATGATTTCTATGAAGGAAGAATAATACACTATTAAAATGTAGAAGGACATGTATCAATATAAGATTTTTTTTCTGTAGATACCCACCTGAATCATTGTCTTATTCTAAATTGCATTTTTCCATTTTAATAATTATATAATATGAAATGTACACATATTACCAACTTAACACTTAATAGTTTTAAACGTAATAATACGTCTCATCTCCTTCAAGAAAAGTGAACAAATACAACGTATTATTATATTTCATACAGTGACTTTATATTCTTTAATAAACTAGGAAAAACCGAAATTCCGGGAAGCTAAAATTTTTTTTATGTCATTTACAATGTTGCCACACATATAAAGATGCGCTAAAGAAATTATGAAGTACAATTTTAAACTAAATAGTAGTATGTCTTTGAGGAAAGTGGACTTACACCATTTTCAATGTAATTATATTTGTAACTTCACTAGCTACGAAAATTTATAATGATAAAAACAATGAAAATTTTAACAGATTTTTTTAGACTAAGTTCATAAATAAAAAGCTCATAGTAAATTGTATTCATTTATATCATTAACTATAATTTTTTGTCAAAATGGACTTACACCACTTTCAAAGAAACGGCTCATATGGCGTTGGATTTTCCTGGAACGAGGATTCAAGATTATGGGCAAGCAGATCAGCTTTTTCTCTATCAAAGAATACCAGACTATTATTGCCTATCAGTGGGAGAATATTGTAATATTTATTAGAAAGGTTTTTGTTCAATTTTAGAGCTGGGGTATTTTTAATGACCATATGAGGATGAATCCTATTTTTAATTTATATTGCAGTGTTTTCGTCCCAAGATTGGTTGATTTGTCAGAATGGCATATATCGTAATTTGGAATTTTTCAGAGGGGTTGAGGTGAGTTTCCTGCACTCCTAAGATGTCAGGGTATTAAATTTTAGAACCAGATGGACATCATTCTGCAAATTTCTTGGAATGATTTCTTAATTTTTGGACATAAATCAAGTTTATTATCAGCGAATATTTGTACTTTTGATTTAAATTGTTAATAGGTTACTATTATTTATTAAACTCTTGAAGTTTTGAAAAAATAAAAATTTTTGAATTTCCTTTTTTCATTTGATTCATGATTGACATTTATTTTCGTTTGTAAAAATATACTCCCAAAGGTTTAATGGAGGACTGCTATGGGAGAGAGAACCAATCCAACATAAAATTAGGAGATATTTGAATTTTTTTGTGTTTGAAAGTTTTGCTATTGTACTTCTTACTAAGCATAAGTTTGATATCCAATATTTGCACCACTGATTAATTATTTTCAATATATATTGTTATTTACTACAAATGATATCAAGAGATTGAGGGGAACAATAAATAAAAAAATACGCATAAATCGCGAATGAGATTCCTGATTCCAATGTTTGAAAAACGTCACACACAAATAAATGGTATATAGGCTTGGAGATAGAACACAGCCTTATTGGAGTCCCTTAAGAAGTACCTTTTTTGATGAATGATAACCCCTCCTTAGAATTTTTAGAGATCAATCAGAGAGAAATTCATGTATTCATATATACGTCCACAAAAGTGCTATTTTTCTTACAATACTAATTTGTAGATATTTGTAAAAGAAACCTTTTGTATAAACATAATCATAAGTCTCTTTACATCTAAGCTGATTCCTACAAAGAATATGTTTCCCAACTTTGCATTTACTATTGCTTTTTATAAATTAGGTAATTTGCTGTTCTGCCGTCCTCAAAATGAACAAATCCATAGTGATGTTGATGAAATTTTGGTCCTTTTGGCAGAAATTGAGCAATTCGATAGGCTAATATTTTTTCAATCCTCTCAGAGAAAATCATAGTCGAAGCTATAGTTCTGAGATTTAGTCTTGTCTTTGCAAGGTTTAGGGATTGGAAGAATAATTGCATGTTTCCACGATTGTGGGACTATTGAAGTAGCAAATAACAGTAAAAAGCATTTCAGAACAACTGTACGCTTGCTGTGATTTAATCGTCTTAGGAATGTACACTTAGTCACAAAAGTAAGTATGCATCTCATGTCTCCAGTCAAAAGTCCAAATTTTTAAAATAAATACATTTTTGGAGAATAAACTTTATTGATTGCGAATTACACTTTAAGAAAATGGACTTTACCTTAATTTACTTTCCAATTTTAAAGATCAAACACACACAAACACATTTTCTTATCTACCAGTAAAAACTTACATCACAAAAGTATGCATGCAATCTGAAAATTTAAAGTTTGTAAGCCATTTAAAAGTCTAGATGCACTTCTTTATGATTATGTTGTATGTTACGGATATTCCTGAAGGTTTCTCTGTAATTTTCTATGTTAGGAGCTAAATAATTATACAATTTACTAATGGCTCCACGAGGAAAGGACATATCACAAGATCTGAAAGATTTAATTATAAAACAGCACAAGGAGAGCAAGTCACAACCGGAAATATTTAAGATCACCTCGAAAAATCTTGCTACAGTGCAAAAAGTTATTGAAAAATTTTGGACTGAGGGCAGTACTAGAAATAAGGTTAGAACTGGTCAACCACTCATATTCACTGATAGAGAAGGTCAGGAAATTATTAGAAAAAAATAATGAAAATCCAAGTATTAGTGCTCCCAAATTATAATCTGATGTAGAAAAAGATTCAGGTAAATCTTTCGATTCTAAGACAATTCGCTGTGTGCTACGAAAGGTAGAATACCATGGTCGGATCATGCGAAGGAAACCATTCGTTAGAAAAGTTAATCGTAAAAAGAGACTTAAATTTGCAAAAGAGAATGTAAAACAGGACCAGATTTTCTAGCATTCGATAATTTTTTTTCAGATAAGAGTAAATTCAACATCTATGGATGATGGACACCCAAAAGTGTGTTAAAAGCAAATGCGTAGCTCGAACTTCAGAACAAGAGAGGAATTGTTAAACACGGTGTTGGTTCAATTATGGTTTGGGGTTGCATGTCAGAGGCTGGTGTAGATATTTGAGTAATAATTGATGGAATAAGGAATCAATTTAGTTATCTGAACATTTTAAAGGGTAATCTTCGTCAAAGCGCTGCAAAATTAGGACTTCAGAAACCCTTTATCTTTCAGCAAGATATTGATCTTTAACATACAGCTCGAACTGTACAAGAATTTCTGCTCTACAATTTTCAAAAACTCTCCTTAGTCATCTTGTATTAACCCCATTGAGTACTTGAGGGATTATCTTCATAAACATATTAGTAAACAAGAGGTAAAAAAAAAATAAGAATGATCTCTGAAGAGTATTTTTGGAGGAGTGGCGGAAAATACTTTAGAGATCTTAATGTAATCAAGATTAAAAGCAGTGTTATAAGCCAAAAACTACTCTTCTAATTTCTAATTTTTCGTTTTTGCAAAAGAAACTTGTAAAAATAATTTTCTTTTTCCCTGTTTTGCCTGCATACTTATTTTTGTGACATGAATTACATGTTAATTTTAAGTTAAACTATTTTTGCAATTTATATGGTTGCATTTTTGTGATATTTTTCGTGTTAAAATTAAATTTAAGATAGCTGGTTTTTTTTTTAAATACATTTAAATTTGAATGTAATAGAATTGTATATCTCTTATTCTTTGAAAACATCAACACTATTACTATGCATACTTATTTTTGTGACTCAGTGTAGCTGAGATCTGGTCAGCACCTGATGTTGTATTTCTGGATGTTTTTATAGCCCTATAAAATTCAGAATTTTTAAATGGTATATTAAGTTATTGTCTCCGGCAGGAAAATCCAAAAGGTAGTATTATTGAAGCAAAAATAAGTAGAAAGGCTTATCTAAATCTTAGGATGAGCAATAAATTTATTGTGAACTTGGAGAATATTTAAAGTTAATTCAGAGTTCCTCCAAGTTGAAACATTTTTTAGGATATTATAAAGTTTTCGGATTACAAACGTTGTTACAGAATGTATCTCAATATATTTTTATAGCTCTTTTAATATGAAATTTCAACCGGCTGGAATCTTTACTTGTTATTATTCGATGATTGACTTAGATTCGCGCATCGATTTCATTTTATTTTCCGTAACATACATCAAAGATTGGGGAAAGAAAACTGAATGATTTTCCTGTTTTGTAAGGATATCAATCGATTTCTTGACAAATATATTACCAATATTTCTAATGATGGATAATGTATTTATTTTTTTTTCAATTTGAGTATTTTTTAATACGAGACTTTTTACTACTAATGTTTGAGTTATCTGATTGGGGGGGGGGGATTATAGAGCTGCTGACTTATTATTTCCAGTGATTGTTTTTATTCTCATTCTTAAGAGTTTATTAGGTCTTCTATTGTTTTAATATTTGCCGGAATTTTTGGGCATTTGTTATATTTAGCTGAATGAGAACCGCCACAATTGTAGCATTATTTTTTTTAACCTAGTACAACCGCGTGCATGAAGTCTATTACCACATTTCACACAGCAGGATGAATTAGAGCAAAATTTGGAGTGGCGAAAAAATGACAATGGTAGCATTGATTGGATGCTTTTCATTTGTGGAGGGGTTGAAATTTAATTTTTAGATGAGCTATTGAAGTAATATTGTATAGTTTTTTTTTTTTTTGGTAGTTCTAGGAGTAGTAGTGGTAGTAGTTTATTGCCTTTTCTTGATCTGAGATTGTAACAGCTGTAATCGGGATATTTTAATTTTTTATTTCCTGCATAATGTCATTTGGATTGTAATCTGCTGGGAGTCCGCGGCTTACGGTTTCAAGAATCTTTTCGGAAGGGAGTTCGAAAGTGTATGATTCAATTTTTTTTTTTTAAAATCGAGATTGTATTTTGTATTTAATCTAAATGTATCAGTATTAGGTTAAAATACTTAAATTTTTACTGACCATTTTTCCGGTAATATTTGATTTTGTTATATTTTTGAAATCATTAATAAGAGTTGTTTGACATTAGTAATATTTAAAATTGTACACACATTTTTTTATCTAGTGGGGCTGCGGAATCCTCGCACTCAGACATGTGTTCATTTTTTTCCGATTCTTCAGAATTGGGGATACTTTCAATTTCTAACGCATCACATTTGTTTGACGTAGAAACACTAACATCTGGTTTGAATTTCTTTTCTTTTCTTTTTTTTTTTTTTTTTTTTTTTTTTTGCGTCAGTAACTGAAATTATTTTAGGTGAGTTATTTTTTTTCTTTTGTTTTTAACACGGTGAATTCTTTGAAGATTTCTACCGTGTCTTTTCGTTGGATGTTTCAGGGGGAGTTACCGGAATGTTTTTTTAAAGGAATTAAAAGTGGAAGTATTAATCTTATTCACCTCATAAAGTTTAATTATAGCTTCTATGAATTTTTCATTAACAAGATCATTTATTGATACCTCTACTTGTGCAAGTATAGCTAGGTCGATGGAACTGTTTAGGTGGGACATGAAAGTATCAAAGTTTTCAAAAATAATTTCTTAACGAGCGAAATAGAGTTTAAGTTTAGGGCTTTAATTTTAGTAAGAATTTCTTTACAAATAGATTTGACTTGGGGATGGTTATCAGGATTAATTTTCTTAACCAGATTATCAGCTTCTGGGATACCAAGTTATTGAATTTTGCAAAGGCTGTGTTGTCACTTTCCTCCTTTCGGATAATCTTGCTTTTATCTTCAAATGATGGAAGCATTTGTTTGATAAAGTTCAGTTCTGAAAAGAGTTTGAGAGCCATCCTGATCAATCGAGCGAGCCACTGAAGTTGACTGTATACAATCTTCAATGTCAATCTATGAATATCCAAGGAAACTAGTTCTAGTAAATGACAAACAAAATACCTACAGTTCATTGTTTCATGACAGAAATGTTCCAAGTTCATTTTTAATGAACATAATACTGTGGCATTTCTTTAAGTAAACATATATAATTTAGAAGAGAATCAAATATTTTTTGAAAATTCTGGTAGGCTATGTTTTTCTAGAAAATTTGTACCAATGAGTAAGCCCATTTTTGTATTACGTGTGGAAATCAAATGAAATTTACGCAACTGATTCAAACGGAGATATGATTTCTTAAATCATCAAAATAGTGTGTCGGAATGAATGAAAATTAGACTAGGAATAAATTAACGTGTTACAAATAAACTTGAGAAGAAAATGTTATTTTTTTGCGCATTTTTCAAATTAAATATTTGTTCATTTAGATGGCAACTATATCGAATGTCCTTAGACTTTACTTTTTTTACAAAGTTTATAAAGCAGACGGTTGTGAGCCGAAGTAGTCTAATTCGTGCGCTTTCGATGCCGAAATTAAAATAATTGCTCCATTAAATTTTTCTTGGGGGGAATATATTTGAGTGCTTTTGAATTTTTTTTCTGAAATAGTTTTTTCATTTATATCTATTGTTTCAGTACAAATTTCAAGCTGGTTAAAATGATTCTTTCTAAGGTACAACATAATCGTTTTCTTTTAATACTTAAAATTTATAAATTTCTGAACGAATCACTTATGCATGCGTCGCTTGAATGTTTTTCTGTGATTTTCACTGGATTCTTAAAATATTTTGCTAAGAAATCTAATTGCAGTTATGTGTGTTTTTTTTATCTAATAATTATACTACAAAAAACTTATTTTCTTCATATATCTCTTTTTGCTTTAGCACTGTTTCTCGTGTTGATCATGTAGAATAGAAATGCATCATTGTTGAACAATAGTAAAGTGTGTGTTTTTGTAAATGGGTGTTGTACCCAGGACTGTTTTTTTCATGTTGTGAAAACCAATGTTAAGTACATTTTAAAGGTTTATATATGAAGAGAAATAAAAAAAAGTCACAGCATTAAATTTAAATCTCCATATCGGAAGCATTGATAAACTGAAAAAATTTTATTCTTAAACATGTTTGATTTTAAAATTTTTTGTAATACTTAAGTTACAAAGTATGCTATCATTTTATCTGAGCAGCATTTAATTCTTTGCTTGCTTATTTAAGAAGAATGTTCTGTGTATGTGCCTTTTGATATAAATAATTATTGTGTGGTTATAAGATATATATGTTTTGAATATTGATTGCAATTATACCGTATAACTTGTTTTTTTTCTTCTCTCTCTTAAGGTAATCAGTGTTGGTACAGTAGCTGTAACATATTCCTTGTCAAACAGTTTGAAAGCCAAAGTATTAGTTGACTGCCATGAATGCAATTTGAAGCGGTTACCAAAAGCAAAAGAAGTAAGAGTTATCTTTATTATACTAGATATCGTCATTTGGTATTGCTAGTATTGTGAACTATAGATATTAACTTTAAAAGTAAGTTGTGTTATCCACTGTTTAAAAAATGAAAGTATACATAATTTATAAATAAACTTCTTTTGAAGTGATATGGGATAAGTGGTTAAATTATTGTACAGACCCATATAAAGTAAATTATTTTATTGTGTACATATTATGTTTTTATGCTTACTATGGAAAGGTTAGTCAGCTAATATCATAATTAAAATTGTATTATTCAAAAAAAAGCCTTATTATTTTGAAAAAAAAAAATTCTTTCAAGATCGTCTGATTTTTTTTTATCCTCAATTTTTCAAAATTACTTGTAATAAATTGTTGATATATTCCTCATTAGTAAACTCTCCATACATGTTATACATACATTTATTATCATTTTTTAAGTTTAAGTTATTGTTGTAATTAAAAATACTACCCAATTATTATTATATTTCAAGTTTTTTATAATGAGGCTCTTTAATAGGGACTGATTTTTTATGTTTTTTTAAAAAGATCATTAATCTTATCAAAAGATTTATTCATAAACTTAATTGTACAATATTCTATTTTTAGGGGCTCTAAATTATCTTTTATTGTATTTATGAAACAAACAATTATATCCTTAACTAAATGAATATACACTTATTCTCTAATTTATTGTCATGGAATGAAGTCTCTAAGTAAATTTCTCTCTCTCTCTTTTTAGCCAATAGGTGGCTTACCTCCTTTAAATGGGTATGACATCACGACCCTGAGGAACCCCAGTGATTTTTCCCCTTCTTTTCCCCCCTCCTTCCCCCCCTTCACCTTGTGTCTTATTTTAGGGAGTTTTCTATTTGATATTTTGTGGTATCTGGCAGGAAACAGTTTATTTTAAAATAGTTTTGTGTCTTTGCTAACCTTTGTAATACATAAAAAAAATAATAAATTTATAAAAATATTTCAAATAAAAAAAAAAAAGTTTGTGATGTCCCTGCTAACACATTAAAAGGCCAGCAGCATATCAGTACCGATTTCCTGTATGTCTAGCTCTGGCATTAAAGGGTTCCAATACCCCTCTTGCGACGGTACTGCGAGGGAAAACGGTTGGGTGCTTAGAAAAAGGCCCTGGCTGGGGAAGGATCTGTGGTAGAAGAGTTGGGTATGCTGTCAGTAACAGTTTTGGAACTAATTTCTTAAAACGTTCCAGAAGTTCAGGGCCTAGGTTGCGAATGGCAGGATGGTGGGAACTCTCTCCCATCTTGAGAAATCCTCCTTGGTTTCGGCCTCGAATCTGTGCCTCTGCTTGGGCATGTTATGGGGAAGTTAACATTGTCCAGCTTTGAAGAATTTGGTGAAAAATAAAAGAAAATAGAGTTAGGCTACTGAAGCTAATGTTTCATGGGCTGACCGTTCTTCCTCCATGGAAAATTTAAATCCAGTTTTGTCTCTGTGTCCTAACAAGCATCTAAATTAATCAACATCAATGTATTATGAACTTGGGCAAAGTTATAGTAATAAAAGTATCCAATTTTTTTTGTTGTCAAGAAAACAGATGGTTATTTAAAAAATGTGTCTGCAATATTAATACACAAGACTATTTTAGGAATGGTAGGAGAAGTACAATCAATTAAAAATAAGTATTGGTGACTTATTGATATAAGTGAAATCTGTTAAGCAAGAAGAAATGATATTAACATTAGAAAAAATAAATGAACATACAATTACAATAGCCCCTCATAACTCTTTAAACCTATTGTGTTGAGTCATATTGGAAGCAGATTTAATTTATGATGCAGAAAGTGATATACTTGAAAGCATTAAGGATCAAAATGTTTGTGCTGTCCTTTGAATAACTATTTAAGATGGTCAAATACTGCCAACCAAACACCTCATTCTAACGTTCAATAGTCCAACTCTTCCATAATCTATAAAAATAGCATATTTAAACTGCCCCATCCATCCTTATATCCCCAATCCCTTAAGATGTTTTAAATGCTAAAGATTTGGGCACTTGGTTGTAGTTCATCGTGTCCAACAAACCTGTGCCCGATTCTCTGTGATTAGACATGAAAGTAGAGTCTTGCAATTCAAAGCCCATCTGTCTAAATTGCTAAGGTGATCATCCTGCCCATTATTGAAAATGTCCTCATTGGCTGATGGTAAAGGAAATGCAAAACATAAAAATACAAATCATTTCATTTCCCTAAGCCCATAAAATAGTTAATAATTATACCTCCAAAGTTGGTTTATCATTTGCAGCTGCTTTGAATATACCTACAGCCAACCGAAATGTCTCCAATAACCAAAATAGAAACCACTGACAAAGAAACTCAAAGTATTATCTTGGAAACAGAAGCTACAAGTACAGAACTTTCTCAGACTGTCGTTTCCATATCAATGTCCACAACACACAATAGTCACCTGCCCATTACAACTCGGGAGCCTACAACTAAAGATAAGAATGCAATACAAAATAAATCTGTTAAGCCCAACCTACAAAACAATAGCAAAATTCCGTCTAACCTAATAAACCAAACTCCCAAAATTGCCAGTCTCTCTGACTCTCTCATCAGCCAGAAATATAGATTCTAATATCTCAAAACAACTTTCCTCCAAAAAATCTTAATAATACTGCAAAAAAACCATGTATATTAACCCATAAATACAAGAAGTAATTCACAACCACAATTTAGCATAGACTCTTTTTGAAGAATAAAAAAAAACATAACAGACAAATCAGATATAGATACTATATAGGTTTAGTATCAGATGAAGAAGAGATGTTGATGGATTGTGATATTTCTGAATCATCCCTCAAATAGAGGGTTGGTTTTTTCCCCCTTTTTTTAATGGCCTCTTTGATTTCATGGAATTGTCAAGGACATAAAAATTAAATCGCAGAATTTAAAGGACATCATTAACAAATATAATTTGAATGCCATGGCCCTCCAAGAAACATATTTAACTGATAACGACAATATTAATATCCATAGTTACAGCATATACAGAAAAACTATACTTCTCAAAAAGCGAAAGGAGGTGTCGCTTTGCTGACATCCCACGTGCTTTCCCTGCCTCTCAAATCCTCTTACAATTCAATCTTCAAGCAATAGTGGTCAGAATTCACCTTGAATTTTTGATAACAGTGTGTACTCTATACCTTCCTCCAAATATCAGAATAGACATTACTTAATCAACAACTTCTTTAATCAAGTCCCTGTACCTTTTGTTTTTCTCAGGAATTTAAATGGCCACAGAACTCTCTAGGGCAATACAAAAAACAACCAAAGTGGTAATCAAATAGAAAAAATTATTTCTGACAATAACCTATGCCTTTTTAACAGTCAACAAACGTACTTTCATGCACCAACTAGAACATTTCATTCAAAAGACCTGGCCATTTGTTGTTCAGTTTTACCTTTCTGGACATTTAAAAAACCCATATCTAGACCCATATCTCTACAATAGTGACTACTTCCCAATCACATTGGATCATACAAATCTAATCCCCCCCCCCCTTTATGCAATAGATATATTTATAAAACTGCAAACTGGCCACATTTTTCTTCCCTTGATAAATCATTGAAGAAATTGTAAACTCGCGTAGCATTGACAAGGTAGCAAAGGACATCACCAACGTAATAATCGAAAGTGCAAATGTTTCTATCAAAATTGCCTCTAACAAACCAAGGAAACAGTTGAAACTGTGTGGGAATGGAGAGTGCAGGCACACATACAGAAATCAAAAGTCTTTTAATATTTTGAAGAGATATCCGACACTTGCAAATTTTATTTCCTATAAACAAGATAAAGCAATTTTTAGAAAAATTCAATGCCAAAGTCAAAAGGAATCATGGACAAAATATGTAGAAAATATTAATAGTAGCATCACAAGCAAAAAATTGTGGGACAGGGTCAAACATGTCTTTGGTGTTTTCACTAACAGACAAATTCCAATTTTAGAATACAACTGGCAGATTATTTCTTCACTGAAAGACATAGTTAATACAATAGCTCAAACTCTCTCCCATACTTCCATTTCTGACAGTTACACTGATAATTTTTAAAAAAATAAAATCTGCAATTGAGAATAAATAAATAAATTTTGCCATGAGACAACTTGTAATATATAACAATGACTTTTCCTTTCATAATTTTGAATATGTTCTCTGTTATGTACATAATTCATTTCGTGGACCAGATAAAATCACTTAAACACTCATCAAACATTTATCATGTAATTCTTTAAAAAATCTTTGTAAGATTTTTAACAGAATCTGGAAGAAGCATACTTTTCCTCAGACATGGAAGTATGCTTTTATAATCCCAATTTTAAAACTGGGCAAAGACCCTACAGATTCCACAAATTATGGACCCATAACCCTCAATAGTTGCCTGTGCAAACTTATGGAACAAATGGTGAACATGAGACTTATATACATGTTGAAACAAAATAATTTTTTTTACCATTCCTAATTGGCTTCTAATAAAACTGGTCTACTGTTGACAACCTATTGCTTTGGAAGCAGGTAAGGGATGCCTCCATCCAAAACAAAAAAATCTTGTGTCCATTTTTATTGACATTGAGAAGGCCTACAAAAGTTGAAGGATGATTGATTTTATGTGATATGTTTTCTCAAGAAGAAGGGGTGCGGCAGGGAAGTGTTTGGAGTGTCACTCTTTTAATTGTAAAAATTAATAACATTTCTAACATCCCACCATCTGTTAAAGCTCTTTTATACGTTGATTACCTGCAAATTTCATGCATGAGAAAAGAAATTATTCAATGGAACATGAACTTCAACAGCTATTTAAAAAATAATGGACAAATGAAAATGGCTTTTGCTTCTCATTGACAAAAATGGCTTGTATTCTTTTTTGACAACAAAGGAGACTACATCCCGATCCTGAAACTTTTGTAATATTCTAATTAATGTTGTGGATGAAATGAAATTTTTAGGTCTCATCTTTAACAAGAAACTCATGTTTTGCTTTCATATTTTACAGCTTCAGAAGCGATGTGTTAAATCTAGGAACATTTAAAAAAGTTTTAGCCCACACTTCTGGGATTCATACCGCATTTGTCTTTTAAAATTATATCATACTCTTATCAGATCAAAATTAGACTGGCTGCTAGGTATACAATTTCAACCGAAAATCTGTTTTATACAAATAAAACACTATCCACCATACTACCTTACGACTATTTTTTGTTTTTTCTGGAGCCTTCTGAACATCTATTCAGAGTGTATATGTTGATTCCTTTGAATCATTATTAGACTTGAGGGTTGCTTTAAATACTATTTTAGAATTATATCATCATCAAAAACTGTTTAATTTTCAAATAAAAGTTTATTTTTAGATGAGCTTTTTGGTGAGAGAAAATTATCCATGCCTCCTTTTCATAGAAGAGTTCAATTTTTAATTGAGGGCTATGCGATTTCTGATATTTCTTTGACAAAAACCTGTGAGGAGTTCTTCCCTCGGCTTGAACATAATTTTAATTTTAAAAATCCATTCAGGCATTTTAAACAAATCAGACACTGTATGAAATATATTTATTCAAATTTTTAATGACTTTGCAGAGCAATACAGTTATTTTTAGCATATTTACATGGACAGCTCTAAGTCAACAAATCATGTTGGTGCTTCTTATTTAATAGACCATTCTCTCCATTCCTTTAAACTCTATCCTTCATATTCTGTCTCCACAGTAGAGGTTTCCGCAATCCACTAAGCTTTAGACAGTTTTTGTAATCGATATGAGAATTTTATTGTTTTTACTGGGGGGATTCCATGACTACCTTACAATCCTTAAGTCATCCAAATCATTCCCTGATAGCTCATACGTTACAAACTATTCATAACCTGAAATCTCATAACATACAACTGATTTTTGTTGGATACCCTCTCATGTGGGCATCGGAGGAAATGAATTGTTCGATACTGCCACTAAATCAGCAACAGGTGAAATATCTCCTACCATTCCATAAAAAAACATTAAATCAGTTATTCATAACCATTGGCAAGATCAATAGAACCTTGAAGTAAATAATAAACTAAATCACATTAAACCTATCGTCTCTCATTGGAAACAGTTCTCATGTAGAAGACAGGATATAGTTTTAACTCGTTTAAGATTTGGACATACAAGATATACACATAAACATCTCTTCCTGGGGGAGGATCCCCCTGTATGTAACAATTGTTTGTCTTCTCACTGTGAGACTCATTTTAATCGATTGTTCTGCTTTTAACTCTGTTCATTTTAAATCGTATTATCTTTCTGTAATTGACTTGGTTGGGGAAAATCCCCAACTAAATATTTTTAACTTTTTAATGACATTGGCTTTACTCCATTCATATAGTTTTATTACTTTTTATCATATCTTCTATCATGCATTTGAATTTTAAATCATTTTAAATACAAAAAAATTGTTTAATATCTTAACTTTGTGTTTGGCACAATATATCCCTATAGGATTCAGTGTCATAAATTCAACTAACCAACCTTTTATTTTAATGTTAAATAAAATATGCTTAATACATTTAATTACAAATCTTTTTCTTTAATTTTCATTTTCAACTCAACAATTTTTTTTAATACCATCCTTATTCATAATTTTTCTCTTACCTTTTCTATCCCTGTTTTTTCTCTTATAAACCGTATTATTTTTTTATTAGACATTCCCCCTTCTGATTATTGTTTTAATAAATTTTTTTTAATTATGTTTAGTATTTAGTTACATATTTTATTAAAATACATAGTATTTAAACTGTTGGGGTATAATGTCTGTTAATGTTGAATAAAGTAGTATTTTATAACATAAGGAACAATTTTAATTATGCTTGCCTCAAACCTGACAATGTCAAAACTAAGCAAATGAAAGTACCCAGTTTCAATTTTATTAAAATCATACATGATGTTATATAACAAGTTTTCTTTTGTCAAACCTATGTTAATTTTTTAAATTTTTATTTAATCCTAAATATTTGTTTTCTTGCTGTATTCTGCATAAGTATTGTCTTTATTATAGTTCTTACAATCATGCATAATTTCAATTCATTGTTTTTCTAGTTTATACATTCTCTAATTTATCTATAATTTAAAACATATAAATTTATAATGTAAAAGAGTCATTAAATTGCTAAAAGTATAATATTGCATATAATATTCATGAATACATAGACCCGTGTGGTGACCGGGGATGACAGAATAGTCTCACTGTAGCTCATGCATGTCGTAAAAGGCGATTAAATGGGTACCCAGCGTCTGGGGGTATAGCCAGGCACCCTGCCCCTGGGGATTATATCAGGGGACCTCAGGGACTTGCCTTCTTCAGGTAAGTACGGGCATCATGACCCCGAGGCACCTTAGTGATCTTTTTCTTTCCCATGGGGTTTACTGTCTTTGGTAAACACGGGTGACGCACTCCCGGGATACCCTAGCGATCCTTCTCTATTTTCGACCCTCCTTCTTGTCAACCATTTTTACCTTTTTTTTCAACTTCACGTCTAGACTACAGTTTAATCTTGTTTGGCGCAGCATGGCCATATCTGGCTCTTGCGCCAATAAACTTTACAATCACTCACTCACTCATGAATACATATTAAATGTTTAAATAATTAAAAATTAAAATGTAAAAAAAATAATATTAAAAAAAAAAAATACCACAAAATACAATATATGAAATTCTAATCACACTCTCACAAGACCTTCAAAGCACATCTCAAGTGAAAAGGATTAAGAATTTAAATTCAAAAATAGAGATAAAGTTACTTCTGAGTTGTCTCAGACTTATTACTGGGAAAGTGTTTTGTTAGTATTGTGTATTTAACCCATTACACTTCAGAGAATTTTATCTAAAGATTTAACCAAATTAACGAATGAAATGATGTATTCAAGCCTTTTTTCCAATATGTCATGATATACTTGTTGGTTGATTGGTGGTTTTTATGAGATATGGAGCAACAAAGACTATTATTCCTATTTAAAACACATAAAAATTTTTTCCTATAAATGTAGCTGTTTCTTTAGAGCTTATATGTAAAAATCAAAACAT
Organism: Nephila pilipes; assembly: GCA_019974015.1. Taxonomy (NCBI): domain Eukaryota; kingdom Metazoa; phylum Arthropoda; class Arachnida; order Araneae; family Nephilidae; genus Nephila; species Nephila pilipes. Next base: position 110,047 of record BMAW01026406.1, read on the forward strand.
TGCTGCCCTAATATTTCTATTTCTTGCAAAATTTATTTGAAGATCAACAGGAAAATTGTATTTTTATGAAATTCAAGTAAAGAGGGATTTAGAAATGATAATGAGTAATTTAATGTGTAATCCTGATTTTATTTTCTTAATCTGTTTAACTATCACAGCATATACTTTTTCCTCTCTCATTCTTGTTTTTCAAATTTGAGGTATTTACTGTAGAAGTCCTCTGATTTTGTTTAGAATATATATGAATGTTGGAAGGAGATTAATTGTATCATAAAGATTGTTAGGTTTGGGATGCTTTTTTCTGTGTGAGAAATTTTTCTTGGTCTTCTTTCCTGGATAGTTTCTGTTTACATCCCACATTGTCATCTGTGGGGAAGGATCTTCATTACTCACTGTATTAGTCTAGGATTTACTTATTTTATTGCTATTGGATATGACTCATTTTTTATTAATATTTCTTATTGATTTTGGGAGCTTAGGATAACCTGGACATCCTTAATGAGAGGCCACATATCCACATTCTTCAAAATTGATACAAAAGGGGGTTTGCATTCTTTTATGCTACATTCAGTAGTTTGATGGTTGTGGCCACATTTTAAACAACAGGCTTGTAAATGCCAATTAGATGCTCTGTGATTAAATTTATTACATTTGTAACATTTGATTACTCCAATGCTATTCTACTTAGACAATTAAATTGCATAACTTAATGGCTTTGAAAATTTTCTTAATTTTTCACCAAACGAGGTGGGTGATCATAAAAATTGATAATGTTTGCTTGATTTTCCTATTGGTTAAAGGAATTAAATCAGTGAGGGAAAATCTCTGCATTTCTAATTTTTTCTGAATGTCTTAAATGGGTCTAGGAAATCCCTTGATAGCTGCTTTAATTGATCAATCACTTATCCATTTGATGGTTAAAATTCAAATTTTTTCTTAGTTCGTTTGTTACCTTTTTGTCGTGCAGATCATCATCAGTGTAAAGTTTGATAGACTTGCCAGAAAGACAGTATGTAAATTTAGGTTTCTGGAAATTAAATCTTGTAAGTTGAATGATGTAATTCTTTGTTTTTAGCATTATTAGAGGAGGAAGTGTAAGCTTTGCTGAAGTATAGTTTTATTGTTATTAACATCGTCTGGGGATGTTGTATCAATTTTATCTAATGCCAGAAATTTATTTTGAGTTTTAATAATGTGGGCAAGCTCATTTCTAGAATTTTGAGTGTGTCGTATTCTTTTTTTTTTTTTTTTTTTAATTTTTTTTTTTTTTATTTTTAATTTATTATTTTTCCATTGTCTCTGCTTATTTCTTTATCACAATCTGATGATAAAAACACCAGGGGTAGAACAATTAGGTGTTGAAACTATTATCTTTTTTAAAATCTTCAATCATTGAGAGAAATATCTGTTCATCTGTCACTAGTAAAGTCCTTGAAAAACATTTGAAGTTTCTTCATTTTTCTGCAGTTTTTGAGTATTTCTTTGTCGGCTGTAGGTGAAGTGAAGCTTGAATTATTTTTTATATCCATATTCTTTTCTAGATCAGAGATTGATTTTGTGTTGGTCATTTGGTATGTTCACAAAGAAATGTTATTATCCTCACCAAGAGCACTAGAAAGGGCTGCATGGGGAAACCTCCAATAAATATTATGAATGATGTAAATTTCTCTAAAGTACAATGTTTTCCAAGATAAATTTTTCCACTTGAAAACCACTGAATATCTTTGTCTACTGACAGTTTGTTTATTGAAAGATTGATTTCAATGTTATCTTCATGATATACATATTACCAGTTAAGCTTTTGTTGCCAAACAATTTGATCGATTTTAAAGAACAAAAATTATTTTTACTTGAATTGCTTATCTTGCCAATTTTAAAAATAATTCTTAAAAAATAGTTATACCTAGCTTAAAATGATTATTAATTAAAAAAAAAAAATTTTTTTTTTACAGTAATTAATTATATTTTAAATAATTAAGTCAAATTTAAAAAAAGTAAAAAATATATTTAAAATTTATTGTCTAAAACTTTCAATATTTTTACATTGCTTTGACTGGTACATTCTGCTTATATGAATGCTCTTTTGTAACTGAAGAATTGTACCTGTTTTTTCTTTGAAATGGTAAATTAGTTTTAGAATTTAATCTCAATTTTTTAGTAACTTATTAAGAGCGAGTAAATGTTAATGATGTGTATGTTAAAAGATAATTATATTTTTATACAGTATCAAAACAAGGTTTTTATTATTGATTTATAGCTGCCTCTTTATGAGAAAGATGAAGATAATTTCACAGTAGAATATGATGAACAGTTGAAGATCCCTTTAATATCTGAAATCTCGGGATTGAGAGTGCAAGTTTCTGGAGTTGCTTCATATTTAAATGTAAGTAATTTTTATGAAATATAATAAATCAAATGTAATGTCCTAGAATTCAATTTTTTTTTTTTTTAAAAAAAATTAAAATAAAATAAAGCTTGGTGTGCTATATATTCTACCTTGTAAAAATTTAGGTTTATAATTTAGAGTATTATAAATAAAATCCACTTTCATTTGTTCAGTATATTTCTGTTCATTTGCATTCTTTACTAACATAATTATGATTAATTTGCTTTGAAAAGTTTTAATGAGTAGCTTGAGAATTTCAAAGTTAATAAAATTTATTTAAATAGAAATGAACAAATGTGTAGATATCAAAGAATAAATATTTTCTCATGCTCTAATACAGTACTCTCTTGCTAATGTGACAACTATAAGACCAGAGCATAACTGAAAAATGCTGAATTACTGGAAAATGATTAAAATTATGCATTTAAACAGCAAAAGCTATATATTGTATCAAATTTAATATAGTACTCAAAAACAAAGCCAAACACATAAAATAACTAAAATTACATTACTTTTTTTGTGTTGATAACCTTCATTTTTCCACTGAAGTAGAAGGCCAAAAATAATTTTCTATGATTTGTCAGACAGTGTAGAAATCTTAACATTATCTTAATAATTATTGCAAGAATTAAACATGCTGACAAAAATTAAACCTGTATTGTGAGGGAAATCCCATGCCAATATTGTATTTAAAAAAGCATCCTTTATTTGTTTTAGTTTTTGAAGTTACACTAATGTGAAGATTTAGGAAATAAATTAAGGAATAATCCTGTTTAAGGTACTCATGGTAAAATTTATGAAAGAAATTGCTTATTTACAAGTATATGACAAAAGATAGAGCTTTTAATTTTGCTTGTGCTTTTTTTATATCAAAATGTACCAAAAAATAAAGCAATTTTGGAATAAAATATCTTCATTATTTGCCATGTGTTATGATGTAGCTAAAAAAGTACATGGTTCTAAAAAATTTATCCTAAAGTCATGTGTAATCAAACTTTTTATTGATAATATTTCGTTGTAATAATATGGTGTTTTTTTTCCTTCTGTTGCAGTATTATGTATTATACAATAGATAATTTGTGATGTAGGCAATATTTGTGATTTAGGATTTTTAGCTTTGTGAACTCGTTAATTTTATTGGTATATTTTAAAATTGGTATCAATAAACTGAAAACTCAGTGTTTAATTACTTCTTTTTTGCTTTATAAATTTTATTTTAGAATGCAAGAACCAGTATCCTGGTAAAATATATAAGATCAGTTGCAGAAAAAGCAATTGATGTTTATCAATGGACAATCTTCAACATTTTTTCCATTTTTTTTTCTATATATATTCTAACCTGACTTACCGAAGTGTAATTTGTATTTATTTTTAAAATTATTATAAACATTTTATGACAAAATATTAATTTTAAATATCACAATAGGTTATAAATTTTGATATTGGTATTGGCGAGGTTATACAAAATGAACAAATTGCAGTTTCATAATGCTTTTTTAGTTTTCTTTTTCATTTTTAAATTTAGATCCATTTTCTCCCTGTATTGAATAATTGATGTCAGGAATTAAGATGTCGGAACATTTTTTTTTTCAGTAATGAAGAATATCAACTTATTTTACTTTTTGTTACTAAGTTATTTGATATTGTTGGAAAATTTCTCAAAAAATCATATAAACTGTGCATTAATCTAAAAAAGATAGTAACATTTATTTATTGTAATATTTAAAAAAATTATAACTTATTTAGACTTATTTTCTAGATAACACATGTACAAATTATATTTCAACTTCATTGGGATCAGAATACATGCAATTTCATTAAATGTTGGTAAATTTCTAAAAATCTTAATGTGGTCCTCATACAACTTACCATACATAAAAAAAAAATGTCAATTTTCCTTGTTAATCCTGGAAACAGAGTTAAGGGAATTTAACTAAAAATATGGATGCAATATTCAAAGTTTACTTTACTTCTCTTCAGCAGTTTTTAAGTTTATGAGATCATACTATAATAATATGAGATGACAAAGTATTAGTAATTGTTGTATATTATGCCTAAAATTTCACAGTAATTTATTCAGTCACTTTGTCTACTTATTAATGAAATTGAAATGTTTATGGCAGTCCCATTACATAAATTAAAAATGAGAATTTCAGCTGATAATTAGGATTGTAGTAAAAGTACTGATGTCAAGCTTCTTAACTTGTAAATTTACAAACATCATCAAGTTCCACCATTAGAAATCTGAGTTAAAATAAGAATATTGTTCAATCTATAAGGCAAAAATATGTGTAGTAGACTTTGTGTACTGCCTGTATGAACTCCTATGTATAAAATTTTTAGTTCCTTTTGAAATTCTACTTTTAATTCATTTTCAAATAATATTTTCTTTCAAGTGGATTCTTTCCCTTTCTGAATCCTTTTTATTTCTTCCACTTTATTGTCTGTAATTTATTCTAAGTTAAAGAATTTGTTTTCAGACATTTAAAGATCAAGCTGTTCATATTTATGAAACGGGCATAGCCCATTCACAAAGTAAGTTCTTTATAAATATTGAAATTTATTCTGCAGTATTTTCTTTCTGTTAAATTTTTTTTAAACTTCATGTATTAATTATGTAAGGTTTCATTTGCATCTTGGAAAAATGTGAAATTTAATCACAAGAACTATATAATTGTAGTAAATGTCAACAGATTAAAAATATATTTATATAAGAATTAATGATGAATTGAAAAAAAAAAAAGCACATTTTGAAAAATAATTTCATTTGAAAAACTAATGTTATAAATCAGTATTGTAGTATGAAATCAGAATTTTATTTAAGAAAGAAAGAAAATAAATAAATGAAATAAAACTTCTTTAAAGTTTCTTATATTCATTGTATAGATGTATAATAATGCTCAAAAGTCTTGATAACACAATTATTACTTGAAAATTTGTACTATTATGTCAAATTGTAAATGTCTGAAATGTAATTTTAAGTAATAAGGGGTAATTTTTCTAAGAAGATAATATTGGTGTACTTTAGAATGATCCAACCCTCCCCCCTCTTCAGTTATGGACCCTCGTAAAACAGAAAATTAAATAACTTACGAAATTAATCAAGCAAACAATTTAAACTTAAAAGTTTTCTCTTGTAAAATGTTCTTTGAGGGTTGCTGGAGTGCTCCCAAGAAAATACTATTGGTATTTACAAGAAACAAAAATACCTGAATAATTTTCTAAAACTAATTTAAGATGGAAGAAACAGAAATGGAATAAAATCTTTTCTGTGATGAAAGCAAGTAAAACTTATTTTCATATATCATCTGAAAAAGGAAAGGAATTATGTACCTTATTTTGTTTGCACCTTAAAACATGATGAGGGACATATGTTAATATGAGGATGTTTTTTCTCTAAAGGTTTTAGACTATATATATAAATAAATCACATAAATGACAGTCAAATAAATGACATTATGGATAGATTTTTGTGTAAAAAAAATGTAAATTAAGTGGTGTTCAACAATTCTTATGTTGGAAAATTTTGAAGATATAAAATGGCCGACTGAAACTGTAAACTTAAATCTAACAGAACATTAGTGAAAAAAAGTTAGCAAGGCCATCAAGAAGTTTTTTTTTTCAATGATTTGTGTCAAGCCTTGAACCATGAATGAAAAGCTATAACTACAGATAAAATAAACAAGTTAAGATTCTTTGTCTAAAAGATATGAATCAATTTTGAAAGTATAAAATGTTTTCCAAATATTAATGAATAACTGAGATAGTAATTTACTTTATAAGTATGTATTATCTTTTATGTAATAAAAACTTTCTTTGTCAAAAGCCTTTTGATCATATTGTATTTACATTTTATTCCTTAATTACTAATAAAATGAGAAGTAAAATTTTGCCTCTATGTTCTTATATCCTATGTTAAAAATTTATATGGCATTAATTATATTTTGAGCAAAAATAAATAAACTAGTCGATAGAATGTGTTATAGTTAAAATTAGCTTTGTCATAAAGAATTTTGAGTGCTACTGTATTTTTTATACCTATCATGTCGAGAACTTTTCTATTAGATTTATTAATTCCATATCTATTAAAATTAAATTCATTTTTTTTTATGATTTACCTTAGTTCATTCAAATTAGTTTCACTATGAAATAATCTAGCCGAAACTTTTATTTTTTAATTTTACCTTTTTCAAAGTAATTCTGAAAATACATTTAAATATATAACCCTTTGCAAGGTAGTGGTTCAAGGTTAGACCGGCTATTCATAATTTTTTTCACTCAAAATTCAGCTCAATTTTTTATAAACTTGTTGGAAGTTGATCTTTTACTGTTCAATAAGATTAACAGATAGAAGCACCTCAGAATTAAATGCTTGGAATCCTTTCAGTACGGTGAGCTTTTCTGTTCATTAGAAGCTCGCATTAAAAGCTTGTTTCAAAATGAAGAGTATAAAAAATCAGAGCAATTATCCTATAAAACTTTTTGTTTTGGCTTTGAATAATTTTAAAAGGATCTATAACTCATGAAAATGTACACAAAACATTTTTATTTGCAATATTTTATTAGGTGGTCAGGTCTTGCAACCACTGCCCGTTTAGGAAAAGTGTGAAGAGTGGTTATGATCACTTGAGTTACTATGTCATGAATTAACTTTGCAGTAGGTTAGTGTTGACTATGTTTGATGTAGAGATTGGGTGCAATTTTTGTTGTTTTCTTTTGATTGTTAAAAATATTGCCTTTATTTCTTATAATTAGAGGCCATATTAAATTGATTTTATTGACAATTATTCCTGAATGTAGAGTATTAATTTCATCTGCTTTGACAAAATTCCATATACAAGGATTAAAACACCATATGTGTGATTAACTGATACATTTATTTGCTGATTAAGTTATGGTAATGAATGTATAATTTTTAAATAAACTCACTTTTGATAATCATTCTTTATAATATAAATTTTAGGTACATATGACTACATAATCAGTGAAGAAAATCGAATTCCAAGAATTTTGGCAATTTTCTCAGGAGGGTTGCTTGGTATTATTTTTGCAAGGAGAGGTAATGTATATTATTTTTCAGTGTGTTTAAATCTTTCAGTTGCATTTTTTTTCACATACTGGTTAGTTAGAATGTGTGTATTACATTAATATATATTGTAAATCTGTCTTTATACATTTCTAATTTAATTCTGTCTTTTTTTTTTATTTTATTTATATTGTTATAGAGAAGTGCAGTAACTAAATAACTGCTTTGGTTTTTGTGGAACAATATGCTTTAAAAAGGATGATGTATTTTGAAATTGCAGATGTCTTTTTATAGTATAAATTGTTGTTGAAAACTGTATAAGACTTCTACCAATACTATATAACTTGCAGCTATAGAAATTTGTTATTTCTAGTCACAGAAATGCAATAACCTCTCTCAACATATCTGTTATAGAATTAGTACTGTATCATTTTTTTAAGTCTAAAGCAGGAGCCAAATAGATTAAATATAAATTGTTTTAAATTTTAATCTTAAAATATTTTATATAGTGATATTTGATGTAATATAGTTAAAATATTAGTTAATTTTACAATAAAGTTCAAATATTGCTTATGCATGTTTCAAAGGAGTTTTTAGAGTGATGCTGTGAAATTCATTAAAGGCATTTCTGTATTTAGCATATTCAATTGTTTCTACAGTTTTCCTTTTGAGTATGTAAATACAAGGTAAATAATAAAGTTCTTGCCATTTTTAATGGCGAAAAAGGAATTGATTTACAGGAAGTGTAACCTATTGTTAGTCACAAAAGTAATTGTCATCTTCATCCAGCACTTTCTGCCAATGTGTCTCCAGCTGTGCAGTCACCTTGCGGTAAAACTTGGGGAGGGGATTGATGATGAAAAGAAGTTGTCAAAAATTACTGGTTATTTTTCATCCTATTTTTTAGCAAAATTTTGTTTTACAAAACTGTTCATAACTACCAAGGTGTTAAAATTAGACTTTCAGTGTTTGGCATAAGTCTGCTTCATTGGTGAAAAATTTTCCACAAAATTGATTGTCCGGGGAGTGGAAGAGGTGGTAATCAGATGGCGCAAGGTTAGTGAGTAAGGAGGATGGCACCAAGTTTCCCAACCAAGTTGTGTGGTGTCCCTGACCACCTGTGTGACATGTGGTCTGGCATTGTCATGAAGGAAGAGTGCATCTTTGAAATTCACCAGTGCTGGCCCCTTTTGTTGCAATGCTTATTGTACATGTCCCAATTGCTGTGAGTATAGGTCCGCAATGACCGTTTGGCCCATTGGTAACAGCTCATAGTGAACCACTTGACCACCTGTCCACCAGACACAAAGCATAATTTTGCGTGGGAGCATAGGTGGTCTTGCACAGTTGTGAGTGTTATATAGGACCCACGTTTTGTCGCTGGTAAGCACTCGCTTGAATATGGATGCGGTATGGTGGCGAGAAAGGCAGTGACATACAAGCTGCCACTCATTGTCTTTTGTGAACTTTCAACAGCATGCAGGGAACCCACTTGCTCAGTCTGTACATCTTACCCAAAAGGTGCAGATGAAGTCTGTTTCATCAGAAATGTTACATTAATTTGCAAGTTCACCATACGTTAGACTATTGTTCTCCTGAATGGCCGACTGCAAGGCTTCATCATCCAAGGCATATGGTCATCCACTGCGAGGCTCATCACAGAGAGACAAATCTCCCGACCTGAATTTTTGAAACCAATGCCTTACAGTAAGTTCATTTACTGCACAATCCCCAAATGTTAAGACATATTCGGAGACTTGATGCAATTGCTGATAAGCCCACTTGGAAGCAGTAAAGCAAACAACTCTGAATAAGATCCTTTGACACTTCCATTTGTCTTCACTACTGTATGAGTTACAAATGTTGAAAGTGCACAGTAGACTTGCTTTTATTTCGGCTGATATTCCTACTCTCGACCAACCGGTTTTTAAACCACGTGATACACTATTTGCATACTATTTCGCATTTCATCCAATGACAATGCAAAAACGGCTTTAACTATCTTAAATTCCGATTATGATGGTCTGAATAAAGATGTTATAAATGTTAATAGCAATATTTTTTAAAGAAATTTAATGGAAAACGTATGTCTAATGATGGCTGATGTAACTGCCAGTAACAGTGAAAATTTGTTCTGAAGACTGCAAAAAAAATAACTGTGCCATAATGGATTATTTTCATGTTAAAAAGTTACAAGAGAGTTAAATTGGCTTCTGACAAAATGATCTGATTGATAAGGTGACCAATCATCCTCCGTTAGGGAGCACAGACCTCCTTTTGTAGGTTCTGTCCTTTCTTGAAAAGTGTCCTTCTTTTTAATATTTTAAAACTAATTTGTTAATCTCTATGTTCAGAGATGCTGCTCCAAACTGTTTCCCAAATGTCGAATACAAAAAGCTTATATGTTTTTCAAAAGTTAGATGGCTCACTCTAACACCTGCTATAGAGCATATTTTACAATTATTTGAGCCTCTCTGTTCATATTTTTTAAGTTTAGACAAATGTCCAAAAATTCTGGAATCTTTTTTCCAGTAGTGAATTATTGGAAAAATTAATGTATTTTGTACATAATCGGGCATCTATTTTTCACAAAATGATTCAAAAGATTGAAGGTGAGCATACTTCAGTCATAGAAGTTAATCTTATTTTGAACAATTTTGTCCTTCAATATAAATTAAGATTTGAAGAAAAATTTTTTCCTTTAATGATAAAAAGAAAATTGTCAAACTTAGAGCATCAAATCTGGGCAGAACAGAGTAGTGTACCAAAGAAGTGCAGAATTTTTACCAAATATGTTTCCAATATGTTGAAGAATGGTCCAAAACAAATATCACAGGAAATAGCCATTTTCAATGGTGTTTTATGATTTCATCACAAGTAAATTGGGCAGATATTGAAAATTGTATTTAGTTTTTATCAAAAAAAAAA
>BMAW01026406.1:120396-139292 GCA_019974015.1 Nephila pilipes
AAAAAAAAAATTGCAAGATTTTAAAGTCAATGACAATTGTCTGTTTGAAGAAATTAGGAAACTGAATGTATATTTAAATTCTGATAAACTGGAACATTGGGAAAATCAACATGTTGAAATTGATAAAAGATAGTTTGAAATATTTAACCATTTAAAAAATAAGCACATTCCAATTGAAAATTTAGTTATTCTTGTTGATTTTATGTTGTGCTGCACTGGAACTAATGCAGCAGTTGAAAGATTTTTTTTCCATTGGTAATAATTTTTGGACAAGTGAGAAATCAAATTTGAATGTTGATACTCTAGTTGCAGCACTTACTGTAAAATTCAATATGAAGGATATTTTTTGCTCCGAAATTTCTAATGTGTTGTTAGACAATGATATACTGACAAAAAATATTATTTCAATGGAAAAAAACTTGCTTTATTAAGTAATTAAAAGGTATAAAGTATAAAATCCTAAGTATGAAATCTTAAGTTTTTAACAATGTTAAGACAAATATTGATTTCTACTATTTGTGTTTTATAAGGTTATCTAAGTTATTCTGTTCTGTGCATGATTTTTTGTAAATTATTTTTTCTTCTTTCCCATTAAGATTTCAGATACTCTGTGAGGAATATCTTTTAACAGTGATTATTGGTTGAATTTATTCCTATTTTAGGTTGCGAAAGTTTTGTGGTTATGCTCACAATCTTCATGGACTGTCTGTTACCAAAATGTTCTGGTTTCAGGTCTTGTTCTTAAAAAAATATGTAGGGCACACAGTACACATTAAATATGTCAGGACTCAAAATTTTCTTATTAGAATGATGTGGAATTGTGTGTGGGATGTTAGGGATCAGATTTTAATATGTATTTATAAAATATGGATTTTGAAAATATATCTCCAAATGCTGTTCCAGTTAAATTTTTGTTCTGTGATTATCTGAGGCTAGGGTGAAGAAAATAATATAATTCAGGTTTGTATAAAGAATTTTTTACAATGCACTATTTATATGGAATTTCATTTTTTTCAAGCAGGCCATAAGCCAAAAAATTAATATTATTCACTTGCATAACTTTTTTGTAGGATGGAAATTTCAAAAATATCTGTAGCTTCATAGATAATGAACAAAATTAATACAAGTCACTTGTGATTCTTGGACATTAGTAAAGCTGTGGAAATAAGAGCACTAATTGGTTTTTTTTGTACAGGAGTATATTTAAAATATTTTGGGTTTAAGGAAATGAAAAATCTGAATTGACAAGTGTTTTATTGCTAGGATAATATTTAAATGCTTGACAATGAGCACAACATGTTTTGATATTATAATTTTGTTACTCGTGCATATTTAAAAATAAAAGTGTGTAATCAATGTAATACAATACTATTGAGGAATAAAGGTTATTCTCAGTGAAAACTGAATTGCTATGCATTTTTAATTTTTAAATGTGTAATATAGGAACTGAGTAGTGAAAGAAGCTCCAATTATGCAGTTTTCTTTATTTGCTTTTATTTTTAAAACAAATAGTACCATATCAGATCGCATTTGTTTCAAGAATAAGATTTTGGATGTACTGCTTAAAATAACAGCTTGAAGAAATAGTCCAAATATAATTTTAATCATATGGTATTAAACAAAACAAAAAAAAATTGCTCTAAAATGTGTTTAATTATAAAGGTTATAAATATTATATGGCTCCTTACAATTTAGATTTGGTGGAGGAAAATTACCACCCTAGCTTGTTTAAGTTTTTATGCAGAATCGATTTTTTAAAATTATATTTAAGATTTTTTTCCTGACTTTTATCAAAACTTTTTTATTGTAAATTGTGGAGTGATCAAATGTTTGGCCACAGCATTACCAGATTCGGCTGTTGTGCCATAAACCCGTTATCACTAACTTGCTGAAAATTTAGATTGATATTTTGTAATGGTTTCTTGTAATTTTTCCTTTTAGATTTGAATAAAGCAATGTATTTTGTAGATCTGTGTGAATAATTGAAATTTCAAATTAGGGCTATCCATATTTTTCTGCATACTTTTTGTCTTGGATATATATTATGGTTTTTGCTGAAAGCTTTTTGTTTTCATGGCTCTTAATTTTTCTTAAACATTTTAGGTGGCTATATTAAAAAAGCATTTTATGGATCTATTGGAAGTGGACTTGTATGTACGGCATTTTATCCATCACAAAGCAAGGAATATTTTATTGATGGCTTTGAATTTACCAAACATCATGTTAGCGAAGCGTTGGAAAAATATGGAGGTAAAAATTTATTGTTATTTAGTCCAAGTTTGTGATGTAGAAATGTTTGCTTTCATAACTTAAAATCTCTCAAAGGCTTACATTCTCCAAGTAGGTATCATAATTTTATTATATGGCCCTTTGATAAAACATCAAAGATTGTTGCAAACTGTCTTCAAACAACCTTTTAGGGGCTGGAAATTGATGCCATTAAGGCTTATATATTTTACTTTCTGGCGTTAAAAAGATTATTTAATATATGACATCATTGGAGGATACGAACTAATATCAATATATTGTTCTACATTTCCCAGAAACCTTTTGCTGCACTTTGAGGATTGTTTTGAAAATGTTCATATTTCCCAAGATTATAAAATTTATTCAGTAATTCAGTGTTATAACTTTAATTTTCTTATTTTTTTTTTAAACTTTCATTACTTTAATCCAGATTAACATATTTTTTTTAAACACTCACTCTGTAATAATTTAACAACATCCCTCGATCTGTCAGTAATTATTATAATAATCAATCTTGAGCAATCAAGGTTTTAAAAAGGAGCATTATTAGTTGGTAATGTGTTATTACATAGATCTTTTAGAATTATAGAAATTGGTCTTATTCATATACATTTTTTTAGGAACAACCTAAACAAAGTAGTGTCTCAGTATACTTATTACAGATGAGCTTTTGTAATAGTTTGAAAGATAATTTACTCTGTGGTAAACAAAACATTTTTTTTAAAAAAATGATTTAAGGATTTCCCCTGTCTAGTATGGAATAAAACTTTCTCGTACTGTTTTGAAAACAACACTTGTTACTCTGAAAGTTCTAATTTTTGGAATACCTCATATTTTTGAAATTGTCTATGTAATTTATATTACAAAAAATGTGCTGCTTGTGATGAATATAGAATACAGTTTAACATACTATCTTACACATATTATTTTATTAGTAAGCAATTGTAATCAATAAATATTGCATGCAGTATTTATAATGCTTTGGTCATGTTCATAATTTACTGCTGATCCCTCTCCCTTTAAAAATTTTTTAAAAAAATATAGCATAATTTGTGGTAATGATATTTTGTGTTAAATAATGATCTTATTTTTGTATCAATAAAAGTATTTTAAATAATATTTTAAATAAACTTTTTTAAAAGTGGAAATAGACAGGGTTAGTAGCAATTTCATTTCTCAAGTAAAAGTATAAGTTTATTTGTGAATTATTTGAATTAAATTGCTTGTGAAGGGTTTAAGGAGATGAGTACGAAAATGTTTCAGGTTCTTGAATCATACTTTTTATTTCTTAGGAAAATTGGTTATATGTACAAATGGTCATCAAAATGATGGAAAAAGTTGTCATTCTGTGTAGGTTTGTGATAGATGTTTGGGTTGTGGTGGTAAAACTGGTGTAAATTATAGAAGAAACCTTAAGATTTAACACCAACTTTATCAATCCAAAACCAAAACTGAATAATATAATTAAAAATATTTTATTTGCAAGCTAAAAATGGGAATACAATTGCAAGCAAAACAAATTATATGTACAAAAATGAATAATTATAAAACTAGTGATAGAAAAAAATGATAAATTAAAATGCAATTGCGAGGTGAGGCTGAAACAATTACGTCATTTCAGTGCTCAGGACAAAGGATTTTGTTTTGATACAGATGTCTAACTACCAGAATTTTTAAAATACAAATAGTATGCATATCCTTCTACCTTAAACTACATGTAATGAGGCTATTGGCACGTTTTTTATGATCTAGAATGCTTGATCTTGCAGACTTTTAGAGATAACAAATTATTAAAATATATCTATTTGATATATCTTTAACCTTAGCATTGGCCGGCGCCCCCTCAAGCTACAATATTAAAAGTTACGACTGCATACAGGAGAGTACAATCTCTGCCAAGGACAGCTGTTGATGAAGGTGACAATTGACTGAAAAAGATAATTGCAGCTGAAAGGACTGCAGAACTCAGTGAACATCTGTAAGCTCCCTTATGAACCATTAGAAAGGAACTGCCCAAATAATAAACCTATAACAGAGTAGCAATTTCAAACCTACCTCTGACTAATGACATCTTGAGTAGTGCTATGATCATAAAGCCTGGTCAAATGATGCATGGGAGAAAGTGATATGCTCTAATGCTAGTACATTAATTTTTTCAAGGTAAATATTTTGATTGGTATAGTTAATACACTTAATATATACAAAAATATTCCAAAAGTAATTTTAGGATATAAAAATTGATTGCATTCTTATGTAAAATAAATAACTAATGAATAATACAAACAAAAGTTTATTAATTTTTTGGTTTATAAGTCATAGGTATAAAAGCTCTTTATAAAAAAAAGATTAAATTCTTAAATCTATGTGATCTTTGGCATTTCAATAGCCATTGCTTCATAATTAAGAGTATATCATGATATTCCTACTTGTGAGAAATCATGAAGATGTTCTTCTGTAAGTTAGGATCTTTACTTAGATTTTATGTTACTCATCATGTTGAATATTATGATTCATATAAGTATGTGAACCAGAAAACGATTTTATCTTATATGATGCTCTTTTCAAGAATGGAAATTTGTTTCTGTTTACTATAGACCAGAAGAAAGTTGATTACAAATAAGGAGAAGGGAATTTCAGTTTCCACCTATGATTTTTTTAATGCTTGGAAAATGCATAAATGACTGCCGGTATGGCTTAAATATCCTTAATATTAGTTATTATATCCTTAATATTAGTTAAATGTAATATCCTTAATATTAGTTAGCTGTAAATGGCTAAACAGGTCTATCATTTAATTTCTGTTTTTTCTCCCTTGTAATTCTATGTTT
Source organism: Nephila pilipes (assembly GCA_019974015.1). Taxonomy (NCBI): domain Eukaryota; kingdom Metazoa; phylum Arthropoda; class Arachnida; order Araneae; family Nephilidae; genus Nephila; species Nephila pilipes. The sequence continues at coordinate 125,472 of BMAW01026406.1, forward strand.
CAATAATTCTGTTTTTAATTTATGTCTGTGAGAAAACTTAAATCCACCAATCAGTGAAAGTCTATTAATTCAGCAAAATTTTAATAGTTGATAACTGTGATAATTTTTTTTTAAATTCCTTCTATTAAATTTGTAAATCTTGTAAAGACTTTCCTTTACTAAGACAACATACTTCAGTATGCAGAATTAGTTCAGGAGCTTCAGGATTTTCTAGTAGTACCTTGAAAAGATGTTGTTGCAAAAGGGTTTCCTGAATAAAGTTCATTATTTTTGTAACTATTTTCATTTGTTATAAAGACAATATTCTACAACTTAAAAGCTGCTTGGTGGATGATACAGTGATACAGCTAAGTTTAGAAATGATTTATCTTTCTTGCATAGGGCATACATTTTTATTACCAATTACTACTTGTGTCCCCATTGGTGGTTACCATGGATAGTTTGTGTAGATGCATATCTATCAACTTTGCCTAAGCTATAAATATGTTGTAGATATAATCTTTGTTCATTTTTCCATGGGTAATATTTTCTGCAGGTATTTTACAGTAAGGTTACTAAATTTAATTCTTGCCATAATTATTAACTGTGAAATGTCTGATATACCTGTAGACTCACTAAATTGTAGTTAGATCCTGTCACATATTTCAAAGTCATACTTTAACTGAGTCTGCATAACTTTTAAAATTGTATGTATTCTTCTTGTAATAACTTTTATATAACAACTGCTTGAATTGCTGAAATAATTTCACGTTTATTAGTAAATCCTTCAAATAAGTATTTGGCATCTTTTAAAAATGCTTCTTTTAACAATTCACCATCCTGAAAAGGCTTTCTTTGTAAGCATATAAAATTTTTTAAAGAAGCAATAGTGGCATTTTTACATTTTACTTCAGGCTTGTTGAAAGCTGACTGTTGGGCAATCATGTTTGATTTTAGCCGATTTTATTTCTTCTTTTTACTTCAAATTTGAATGGATAGGTCATATTAAAAGTGACATTTAATTGTCTGAATAGTGACTTTGAATGTTGTTTTTTGGCACTGCAATGGTACTGACAGACTACAAACACATTTATCTTTGAAAGCATGTAACAGTACATCTCTTTCCAATTAGTATTAAAATTATGGGCTCTTAGACTGTTGAGTCACTAATTTTGAAGTTAAAATAACTAAAGTATGTTTACAAAAACAATGAAGCAAGACATTGACTGTAAAGTATGAGAAGTGTACTAAAAATATGAGCTTATTCCTAGCAATAAATATAACTTGGCATTTAAGGGATTTCTCGTATAATGGTCCCATAATGCAGAGAAAATAATTATATTCTGTGCATGGTGCCATCAACAACAATGACAATTCAATACGGAGAAGTATTAAAAATACTTTTATCTCTTGTATACTTTACATTTAAAAATTTTTTAATAACCAGAACAAAATGACCAATTGAGTGGGATGCCTAGACCATACCTTCAAACTGGGATGTCTGGTAAATCTAGTTAAAACAATAAGCATATAATATTTAAAAAAAAAAATTCCAGATAAATATACTTATATTTCTGTAGTTAATTATTAACTTACAAATTTTCGAACATATCATTGTAAACTTAAATAATTTTTTGTTGTGGTTGCTCAGTATCTGGTACATTTAAAATCAGCAGCAATTGTAACGAGTATAGTGTAGGCACCCATGTTCCAGCGGATTGTTCACATTATTCCTCACAATAGAATATGTGTATGTTTAAAAAGTGTCTTTGCATGTATATTATTTGGGTTACCTTCTTTTAACTGCTAAGCATTGGGTTGGCTTTGTTATGATATGGGTAGCTTTCTAGCAATTTTTTGTGAACCTTGTCATCATTGTAAACAACCAAGTAACTGCAAGAGGCAGTGTTAGCATTTTAACAAACAGAGTTCACTCTTTAGTTTAAACATTGCCTCCCTCAGGAGATGTCATTTTTTTAAGACAACAGTGCTCTGATCCAATTGCTCTTTCCTGATATCTCCAATAGGAATGGTTTAATGTGGATGACTATATATGACTAATAAAACGTTTTGTATTCTTTTGTTGTGTTTCCATTATTTTGAAAACTATTTGTATTTTTGCCCAATTGTGTTCTACTCAATTCTCTACCTTTGACACTCCTTCTTGTCAACAAGTTTTTGTCTTTTTTTCAATTTTTTTTTGTTTCTAGACTGCAGTTAAATCTTGTTGGGTGCAGCATAGTCACATTTGGCTCTTGTGCCAATAACTTTCAAACTCATTCACTCAAACTCAAATCTCTATAAAAAATAATACTAATTATTCTGAATTTATGTGTATGTATTCAAATGTATTTTCATATTTTTTGTTGTTTGTATTTTTTAAAAATTCCTTTTCAAGTTAAAAATTTTGTGAACAAGTATTCGCCTTTTAATACAATTTCAAAACATAATTCAATGTTGAAAAAAATATTGAAAATCACCTTCCATTAATGAGATCAAATATTGCAGTGTTTCACAATAATGAAAAATTCAAGTTTTGAGTAGTAAATATTAATTTCAGAATTGAATTTTTATTATACAGCGCAATTTGAGAATGAAAACACTTTCACTGTAATGTTTCTTTGCTTTATTGGGATAAAAATGTCCTAAATTGCAAATTTTTTTGTAATTGACATTACATATGATATTTTAACCCTTGTTAATAATCAAAATGCAGTTAGTTATACATGAAAGTGCATGACGATCTTTTTTGTGACTCTATTAATATTACTCTAATATGTATTTCATTTATCATTATTGTTTATTTTAGAAATAATAGAAAAATATTTATTTCAGGTTATGACACACAGAAATTGGCTGAAAAAACAAATGAAAAAATAGAATATGTCAAGAATACTTTAAATATAGAAGATCTGTCAAAAACTATGACTGAATGGTTTGAAAAAAATAAGGATGCAGTCTCCAAAACGTTAAATGTAAGTATATATTGCAGAATTTTATATTATTTTCTGAAATGATTATTTTTTTTATTTATCCCAGAGAGTGAATATGTAATGGTTCTGCTTGTTACTTGATTGCAAATATCAATATTTTTTCTCCTATTTACTTGATGTTGCCATGGTAGCCAAGTAGTCACATCGCAGGCTTGAGACCAATAATATTTCAGTTTATTCTGCTGAATATCTGTCATATAGCTAAATTGATATTAATTTAACCTATTAAATACTTTTCACTGTTTAGCATATGGGAAAAACTACAGACTGTTGGTTGGTTTAACATTTAACTTTTTTTATCTATTTAAAATTTCAATAAAAGATTTTTCTTTATTTATCTTTTCAGAATGTCACTGGAAATAATCCAAAAAATGAGGAAAATGAACCAGATAAAGCATCTAACTAGGATGAATGAAATTATATTTTGTTCTCATTGTTTATAAAATAATATGCAATGTTGCTTTGTAAAGAAATATGATCTTTAGAATATTAATAAAGAATATAGTTTTCTGTACAGTTTGCAATTTTTTTAATATGTGTTTTGTACAAGCTATATGATTTGTGTATTTTTTGTTCTGTTGTTAAAATTGTATCATAACCTAGAAAGATGTACTTTAATTTTGTTTTTGTTTTGCACGATTTTAAATTAAAATGGTTTAAGTATTATACGTTCTATCCTACTTATTCTTAATCACAGTTGGTACTATTTTATATGCCATTATTAGTATATTTATTCTTATTTGTTTGTTTGAACAAATTGTTTCAAAATCGATATCCTTATTCTGTAATTGGGTTACTTAACTATATCAGCAAACATCGAGTTTCATCATTCTTAGAACATGTGCTGGAACCTCCAAGGATTTGTTTAACAAATTGATTGATATGTGCTTGTAAATAACAGTAAACAATGGCTATCTGCAATTAAATTTTGTAGATGTATCAGTTAAACACATTGATCTACATTATCAAAAACTTTGATTTTGAAAAGTATTGTTTGCTAATGTTCTTTGATTATTTTTTTATGTGTATTTTTTATAAGTTTTAATCATAAATATGTTTTGAATTTAATTTAAAATGTAGAAAAAGCACAAGAAAACAACATTCATGAAAAAGGTAAACATGATTTTCAATGGTTTAATACTGTTGATCCGATATTGTTCTGTCATTTTTTTTGTTTTGTTTTTATCTTATTGGCATAAAAATCATGTATTTGTTCAATAAACTCATTTTTTTTCAAGTGATCCTATTTTTAGAAATCAAAATAAAAGTATGCATTGTTATAATACTTTTAAATTATCAAATTTCTTCACAATATTGCTCCCTAAAATTTGTTACTTTGCTCAAATTTTGTTTAAATCTAAATGAAATAATATTTATCAAATTACTTGAAATACAAACACAATATGAAGATCATAGATTTCTGATTTCAAGGTAAGTTAAGTGTAATAAATTCTGCTCCTTGCATGGATTTTATTTTGGCTGTACTTCAAACATTTTGAGCAATACATTTTTCTTGCATTTATTTGTAAACTTATTGTCTATTTAGGACATTTTTGATTCATTGGTGCTATTTGATTATGTAAAGTGTGGAAGTTTTAGTAGTGTGTATTGCAAGGAAGATTTATGGAAAAAAGTATGTTATGCTGACTTCAAACATTAATGTGTATTTGGTAAAGCTTTATTAAAAAAAAAAGTTTGATTGAACATAGCATAATTAAATAAATTTATCGAAGCTTTTAAGTTGATTTAGTTCAGAAAAACAAAATTTATTTAATTTGGTTCTTTTACACATTATACTCAAACTCAATCATAAAATGAAAGCTGACTTTCCTCTATACTATGAAATTTTTGAAGGATGACATATTTCAGAACAGTTCCAGTGATTTCAATATATGAAAGTACTTGTACTCTGCTGATGTTGAAATATAGAAGAAAATTTCTGTATAGTTGTTTAGTAAAATAAATGTAACTTTTTGGTAATGAACTCAGAGGTAAACAATACAGGTAATCAATGTTTGAAAAATATCTGGAAAACTAGATATGTGGTGTTCAACTGCATGAAAAATCCATCTTAATGTATTAATGTTTCCTTCAAAAGTGTAATCGTATTTGACTGCTTAGAAATGTTTAACCTGGTATCTTTTTTTTTCTAATGGTATTAGTTTAAATAGAAGTGGAATAAGTGTAGCTTTAGAACTTCTTGTTGAGTGATGCAATGCATTGTTTTTAAATTTTAATGTTAATATGCAGAATAATAAAATTTCTCTATTTATAATCAAATTTTCTCTCTATAAAGAAAAAACATTCATGGTCTTGGGAGCTATGAAATTAGCATAGCCTTATACTGTCTTGGAGGGGGGGGGATATAACATTTGGCTAAAAACAGCCAGATATAATAATAAACTAATATATTTGTAAAAATCATTTTTTTAATTATATAAAAAAATATCAAAGTTGACAATGGTAGCTTAGAAAAAAGTGCAAAGTCATATGTAGATTGCATCATCTAAAAAAATAAATTAACTAAGAATGCATTACCTGTCTATTCTAGAAACAAAAGTTTTGTGGATACAAAATTGTTTCTTCATGTATTCTAAAACTTACACTTGTTAGAAAATGTAAAAGCAAAATACTAGCTTTTAAAAATGCTGTTTACAATGGTGCTGAAATTGCATGAAATATTGAAGGCTGTATATTAAACCATTTTTTTCATTAATCCTGGTAGAATACCACAAAAAATTAATAGGAAGGCAAAGATAATTCCATGGCTAGAAAGCTGAAGCTTCTAAACGGCCTCTCATGGCTAGATAAGTCGATTTTTGCCTGCAAGCAAAAAACGGTTTGCCTGCAAATTAAAGATGAGATACATTTGCTCTGTACCGGCTGAAAAATAAGAAAGGCCCTGCATTAAATCCTAGCTTGGACAAGAAGTTGAAAGGAAATCCTCCAGTATCAATTCATGGTTAAATTTTGTTAGGAACCATTTAACATTGGCACCAACTGGAATAACGTGGTGCCAAAAAAAGTTTACTTTAGAAGGATTTAAGTTTTACTGACATCTACGTACAGAACACCATTTTTTTTTTACAAAACATTATTACAGGAGGATGTGTCAAGGTTTTGGTCGCATTTGTAGCCTAATGGGGCGACTGAAATTGGTATTTGGACATCAAAATAAATTCAGTGAAGCATTGGACATGCTGCTAGTTTGTTGCCAGTTTCTCCAACGATTGGGTATTTCAACAAGACAATGCATTTGTGCATGTTTGGGGCTCTACAAATTCTTTAAGGAAGGCAAATGAGGTAAAATCTTTCCAGTGTTCTTTTCTGAGCTCTGACCTGAATCCAATTGAAACTCTTGGGGGCGTTTTATCTCTAGATGTTAGCAAGTTTGTTCTAAAAACTGCACTTAAATATTTCTTGAACAACATTGACCTTGACCCCTTTCAAGTTATGTCTAGTTTTATGAACCGACGATTGATACAATAGAAAGTGGTTCCCACGTCACTTACTGAAGAATAAATCATATCGGCTTCATACATTTTCCCAACTTTAACTGTGTTGTAATTTTTCTAATTTCGTATAAAACTTTGCATGATGTAACTAAAATATTATTGCTGTGATTTTATATCACGAAGTATCCTTACATTTTATAAAAATATACATTTCTTAGGAATATATATATATCTGACTTTATATTTCTGTATGCATCTATTTTTGTGACGTTATACCTTTTCCAGAACTCACTAGATTTTTTTTTCTAGCACATTTGTTTTAATCCTTGCCTCCCTGTATTTGCCGTTGCCGAAGCCCTTGTGTTGCTTCAAAGTGGGATGTTAATAATTAGACAAACCCTATATCTGCTATGAATGTAGTTAATTATTTATATAAGATACTGATATTATACTCACAGCTGTATGAATTCTGTATTAATTTCTTATAATAAGCGCTGGATGTTCATTTTTTTTTCTTTCTTAAACATAGTGGTTGAAGTAAAAACGAGTTTTTTATGTTTACTATGGCTCGACATTTTGTTTTTGTGCCATGATAAGTTTACATCTATGTACAACTATAATAGCAGAAAAATAGAAAACACGTTACGTCAACTCTCAATTGATGCTAAACTTTTCCATAACACCAGATATAACATTACTTCGAATTTCCCATGTCAAAAGAAACTGATATTATTTTAACATTATTAAGGCTTGTTGTTATACAAACATAAGTTGACCTTTTTTTTAAATCGTTTTAAGTCAACCCTTTTTTAAATCGTTTATAATGAACATTCGTTTGTAATACTTCTTATACGTAATTTGACGCAATTCATGTTTTCTGTGTATGGTAGCTGAGATGAGTCGCGGTTTTGTGACTTATTGTTTGTAATAATTAGGTGCTCGAATTCTCCCTACATAGTATGGAAGTTAAAAGGGTGATACAGTTTAAATGTTGGATTAGTTCGCTCTTTATCTTGCTAAAAACTCCGAGATCCGCTCCCAACAGCCCTTTGTGTAACTTTAGAGGTACGTTTAAGTAGTTCTATTGCTCTCATCATCATGACTGAAATGATTAATTTCGGCGATTCTATTTTTATTTGCTTCGAATCCTGGAGTATTGCTTTGGCAGCTTAAGAGTTTTAAATTTCAGACTTATTTAAAGTTTAGACATCTTTTGTGTGTGTGGAGTAACAAAAGCCATAGCATATTTAATCTTATTCAGTTATAGAGCGACGTTGATTAAATTTATCAGTCATGACGTAATGTGGAAGTTCAAGTCGTGAAATGCCAGCTCAAGGTGGGTGAGGGATCATGGTCGGCGTTCAATCGAGACTTGAATTCTATTCCGTACTGATTCTACTTAACTCCTGTGGTCGTGGTAGATATGTGGTCATGGTCACAGACTCCCAGCCGGCGTTGTTTTCGTCGAGTCGTGGATTCGAGCCCTGATGCCATAAAAGATCCGTCCTGAGGTAGGGTTGATGCACGTTAAATTCAGTTGAGATCCCAAGCCCTCCTGTCAGTGAAGTGTGGAAATTTGGAAAGGGAGGTGCCATCTCAGATATTGTCCTCGTCATCTGACCGAGGTTCAGAAATACCAAGTCCGTCTCCAGTAGCTCTCTTGCAGCAGTGTGACGTTAATGAAAATTAATCGAAACAGTTCAAAATGTCATTCACGTTATGTAAGGATATTTCAAAACTAATGAGAATGTCCCCAATAACAAATTGCGTGATTTTAGTACGATGTTTATTCCATTACATTAACCAAAGAAAGTTCTGATTTGATCATGCTAAATGTTTTCAGTCTAATAACAGCTATTTTTAACTATAGTAATTGTAACTTGGTGCCATAGAGTGGTATGAGGGTTTCAAATTAGGATCTTGCATCCCCCATTGATAGTCTTGAGAAACTTAGAAGGTTGTTACGTTAAAAAAGATTAATTTTTAATTGCTTATTTCTGTTGTTAAAAAGTAGGAATTGTTCATATTGAACAAATGCTCTTAATTTTTATTTATAAGACTGGAGGAGACTCAAGTTCAGTCACTCCACTTTCCGAGTAAGAGATTTAGATGACCACACTCCCACAATGATTGAAATTATGATGAATCCAGATAAATCAAAAAAATTTCGAAGCCCTAAAATGATTAAGAGCTCGTAATTAGAGCGGAAAGTAAAAAAAATAACCCAATGTACCATATTTTTTGGAAAACAAACGAAAGTTGTCGCATATACCTAAAACAAATCCACAACTTCTATATTCTGAAATAAAAGGCAATATTTCTAGACATGAATATATTAAAAATGTTATTTACATGGAATGGTAAAATAAAATTTTGTACATCTGACTCCGTATGTGCAGTACAAATTAACGCAGTAGAACAAATTTTAAATGCACCGGTAAACACAAGTATCGTTTGGGAAGGATTCACATGTCGTTATCTAATCCATGAAATAATAACTGATGTACCTCTGACAGATTTGGCAACATAACTACAGAATACAAATAATATTGAAACAGTGGACATGCGACGCTTTGCGAAAACCGGAAGCAGTCAGGTGGTTTCCCCGGTACTAAATATTATTCTTGGCACCAGTATACAATAATCTATTAAACTTTGGTTTATTAACCATCGCATCCAAATTTTTGTTAACCCCGACAATGCAATAAATAGATGCTTCAGTTTTTACCATTTATTACGATTCTGCCAAAAACCTAAAGTATGTGTCAATTGTGGTATCACACACACTCATTAATGGATCACTTCTATAATATGCATTAATTGCAAAAGAGACCATCCTGCCAGTTCTCCTCTATGTCATGTGTTTATTAAGGAAAAACAAATCATGCAATATAAATGTACTAAACATTTAAATTTAGGAGAGACATGAAGAAAATTTAATGATAACCTTCAGATGATTATGCTACAATTTTGAAAACAAATCCATCAGGTCCCGATATGCAAGATTTAGAAGGAAAAAAATAGTTTAATTTTTATTAACGTCGCACTGGAAGCAACACAAAGGCTATTGGCGACGGATCTCGTAATGTTGAACCTCGGTCAAGTGACAAGGATGATACCTGACCTGACACTCCCCTCTTCTAACTTCCACAGCACGCCAACGGGATGACTTTGGGCCCCTACAGATTTAACGTGCATCAGCCCTGGCTACACGTTAGGTCTTTGTCGGCCAAGGCTCGAACCCGTGACTGAAAGAAAACTGCCAGCCACGAATCCGAAACCATGACCACAAGGCTACTGCAGCCACAAGAATAAAAATAGAAAATATAGTAACTTTTTAGACCGCATTGAAAAAACAAACAATAGCAATAATGGAAACTATCCAGAAAATAATGGAAGCTATGTTTGTCCAGTTATAATATTTTTGAAACGGTAAAACAATCCGCTTCTCCTAGTCGGAAAAAGACTATCAGTAAAATGCTTCAGAATTTGTATGTCCCCATACCTGGTGCATCAAACAACCTAAATGTTGCATCTAATGAGATTGATATTGGATAACCTGTTTATATAAATGTTTTTTAATCTGTTTATATAAATGTTATATTTCATTTCATTAGTGGTTAAAAATTCTTTTTCTCTGCACGTCCAGGGGAGGACAGTACTTTGAATTTAGCATTTTCCTTTTAATACCCATATGTATTTTCTGCCATGAAATTGTAGAAGCATAAAAATCAATTTGGTTCGCAAACAGACATTTAGATTTTTCAGAAAAATTTTGAAACCTGGCGATAGATAACACTTTCCAGGAAAAATAATTTTCATACAAGATAGACTCGGCAAACGAGGAGGACTGTTTATTGCAGTGCCAGTCAACGTTTCTGCTCGTCAGATTCTTACTCCAATAATACATTCACTAGATATAGAAATTCTAATTGTCCAAGAGTACATATTAATAATTTCTCCTTTTAAATCATAAATTTAAATACTTCACGGGGGTTAATATTTTATTGATAAAATCCGATTTCGAATTCTTAGCAGTTCCAATCTTCATTTTTGGAGATCTTAATCTACATCACCAGATATGAGGTTCGAATCATATTTCGCAATATAGTAACAATTTTCTGAAATGGTTTACAAACTCCAATTTTCTGAAATGGTTTACAAACTCCAATTTTCGTTATCCTTAACACAACTATTATTACTCGCAGAAGTAATATAAGTGCTTCTACACTCATCGGTCTCATACTCTGCTCAGCAAACTTATTTTGAAACACTATTACTAATGTATTGAAGTGCTCTTATGACAAAGATCAATATTCTATAATAACATAAATCTCTTCACAATATCAGAATAAGAGAGTTATTTTTTTTGAAAAAAATAGACTGGCACTTAACGATGAAACAAGTTCAATTACCATAAGAAAATCCAGAAGATCAAATAGGCAACATCACTGATAAAATCTCAGAAATAATCCGAAATAGCACTAGATAAGTATTATTATCCGATAGATCATTCCCACCATGGAGAAACAGCACCTCCAATAACTTATACAGTTCAAAAAATTTTCCGTATAAAGGTCATACACGATATTTCACCACAACTATGGATTAAATATAAATAGCATTCGAGTAAACTGAGATTTCATATTAAACAAGAGAATAGAATACTGGGAGGAAATATGCAATAAATTATCTAATCCAAAAATCTCTTAAAGTATTCTCAAAAACCTTTCAACTAACAAGAATGCAGAATTAACGTTAAATCTCCTTCAGTATAATAACAAACATGTAACTCAAAGCGTCAAAAACAAGCGCATCTTTTTGCGAACTATTTCGCATCCAATAACGATTTACATGAGCCGCTTCCTTTGGATTTTCTCAATATAGAAAACAACCTCGTTATTACACCCTTCCACATTTCTGGATTAAATAGAGCTATAAAATCTGCTAAAAATAAGACCCCTGGAGCAGAGTAGATTACGACAGCTTTCCTAAAAAACTCAAACAATAGCCAATGTATTATTTTCAACTATTTTTTTGACAATTCAATAGTACCTCAGTCATTGAAGCATACAATTATTCTCCTAGTTCCAAAATCCTGCAAAGATAAAACTAAAATTTCATCTTACAGACCAATCGCTTTAGCTTCCGCATTTTCTAAAACGTTGGAAATAATTTTAGCCGGGTGAATATCTTACTTTCGGACAACAAAACGAAAACTTCGTTCTCATCATAAAGGTTTTGTACCATTTAAAGATAGTAGAACAGCTTCTTATCTCATACACAAAACCATCGCATATGTCAAACGAGAAAAAAAAATATTTGTTGGAATAAGCTTGGGCTTACGATTAAGTTTATATAGATGGCATTTTATACATGTGTCTTCAAATTGGTTTTTTAGTTTAGTTTTTATTAACGTCGCACTAGAAGGAACGCGAGAGCTATTGGCGACGGACTTCGTAATTTTGAACCACAGACGAGGACGACATCTGAGCTGGCACCCCCTCTCCTAACATCCACACCACGCCAACAGTAGGACTTTGGGCCCCGACAGATTTAACGTGCATCAGCCCCGGCGTCTTCAAATTGGAATTACAGGGAAAATTGCAATACGGATACATAAATTTCTCACTTCACGATTTCTACTGATTCGATGAAGGGTAGTCTATCATCTAGAAAGGTTGTTCTAAAAGGTGTGCCCCAGGACAGTGTCTTTTCCTTCATAATTTTTGCAATTTATATGCACGATTTCTTCGAAACTTTAGAAACAGGAGTTGATTGCTCAATCTATGCAGACATCTTCATTTATCGTTCTTATCTTTTCCTGGATATTGGCACTAGAAAATTGCAAACTACTTTCGAAAGGATAACGCAATGGGATAATTGTTGGAAACTGTCCTTAAACTCTTAATAAAAGTATAATAGTGGAACCATATCGAATAAAAGAATGCAAACAATTCCTAACATTACGTTGGCTGGTTTCCCAAATACAGTGGCAATTTTCTTTTTAAAGTATCAGAGTTTTTTTTCCAAACAGTATCAAAATAGAGGTATAATGAATCAAATAAAAACAAAGCTTTGAAAAAAAAATAATGGCCTTAAAGGTAGGGCATATAAGAATTATGGTCCAAGAGCAGAAGACTTAATCATATAAACTAACAATAGCATTTTCAATGACTGCCTTCAATTTTTACCTACTTTATCATAAAATAATGATTCGATTATCAGCATAAACTTTTTAATATAATACAAACCAAAGCACTCAGAATCGCAATGGTTCTCCCAAAATGGACACCGAACATTATACTTTTATAAACAGCTGGACAAGAAATACTTCCGGAGAAAATAAGAAGGCTGGCGAATAAATTTTTTATCTCTCAAAATTCAAATGGTAGCTATTCTCCTCTGCACCTCAATAGCCGTCGTGCTATAAATCTAAAAATTCTGGAAGTAGACAAAAGCAATAACTTGCATATTTTTCATACGTTGAATATAAAAGGGGAACAAATATTGTCCATTCCTTAATTACTGTATTTCACAGAGTTTCCGTGCGATATTTACGTCGTTGAATTTCGATTTCCGGGCAAAAATTTTCGAATTCCTGTTATAAGAGGACTATTTTTGAAATAATGAACAATAACTATCGAGATTCTTTCATATATAATAGCTACAAATAATTCAAATAACCATAACATAACGTCGATAGCAGATATAACGAATAATTCCTCGTTTGCTTATAGAATAAATCCCATTAATTCTACATTTTCAGCAGAAGCACTAGCCATATGCCAAGCCTTAGACGATTTTGCGGAATTAAGCATGCATGGCATAAATGGGGAGGGGTGATAATCATGTCTCCCATATTTTATTGATAGATGTGCACTAAAAATCAACTACAAAATGTAGAATATTCTCAGAAAAGTCTGAAATTATGCCAAAAGAATTAAAATCGTTCTTAATTTCAAGCTTGTTTAATGACGACTTGAATTATACTTAAATTGTTTGTATATTAATCTTTTATTAAATTCGCTAATAACTTCTCCTCTCTGAGGTTGATATCTGCCTGAGTTTAGATCTGACATTCCAAAAATTAAAAGGGTAAAAAAAAAAAAAAAAATAACCACTAAGCATCCCATATTACACTTATGGAGAATTCTAAATTATCTGAAAGACTTACAAAATAATGGGAAATGAGTTCTTAGAAAGAATTTAAGACATTTTAAATTTATGGTTTCACACAATGTTACCTTGCAGAAATATCTGTGATCTGGAATACTTCAATTGAGGCAAAATAAATATCATTCGAGCAACTATACGCAAACGAATCCTTAGGTATGAAATAAAGAAATTTATATATATATATATATATATATATATATATATATATATATATA